>WBMY01001921.1:0-12647 GCA_013397315.1 Donacobius atricapilla
TATATATATATATATATATTCAGGAGTTGGAATGTTGTAGTTACCTACTGAGTAGGCAGCAATTTTTGTATGTTATGAACATGCAGTTCATTATTTTGTGGTTTATTTTTACTTTGTAATTGTGTTTGTTAAAATGAAAGTGACTGTTTGGCTTCTAAACACATTGAATGCGCTTTCCTGCCATTGGGATATTTGGTGTACAATACCCTTCAGAAAAAAAAATAAATAAAACATCAAACTGTGCAGACTTACACTTTCCTTGAAATTACTACTTAGGAAGACTGCACCACAGCTTCAAAGCCAAATGTAGCACTCGTCTCCTGGGAAAAAATACCTCTTAAAAGAAAGGAGAGGAAATCAATCTTATGTCCAGTTGCTTGGAAAAAGCATGGATGGCACACTCATGTCTCTGCATTAGGTGCATCACCAGCTCTTTTGAAGTAGCCACAATTACTGTCTTCTGGCTTTTCTGGAGCTAACCTTAGACAAAAAAACAATTCTTCTAGTGCTGAAATTAAAGTGAGAAAATTGGAATCTCAGCTATGTTTGTAGGTAGTCATAAATCTTACTAGATGTCAAAATAATAGAGCAGTGTCTAGTCTGGAAATACAGTAGGCTCAGTTGTAATGGCTAGTTGACAGAAGATAGTCCTGGTCAGCTAAGGGCTGCCGCAAATTCTTCCTTGACACAGCATAGGACATATGAGTATGTGGGCCTGATACCCTTTATCATAGGTGTTTCAGTATTTATAGGAGAAAACACTTCCTTCCCTGGTGGCTTGAAATGCATTTCAGGGATTATGTGACCACTGCAGACTGAATTCAGAGGAAATTGGATCTATAAGAGCTGGTGGTGCAGGTACAGAAGAGGGTTCTGATGTTTCTCCTTTTGGGTAGGCTCTCTACAGGATACTTATGTTTAAGGTTGTGACTAGCTGGCAGAAACAGGTCTTGATGAGGGCACCTAGCACAGTGTAAACTGCCTAGCAATCTCTGCCAGACACAGTGTACCCTTACTGCTTACCGAAATTGACTGTCCTGGCTAGGAAGGGCAATCTGCTGAAGTGCCAGTTTCTAGTCCTTCTCTTCAGGTATGAAGACCACCTCTGGCAAATAGCATCAATTCTGAAAGATACCTAAGAGTTTACCAGTTGGCAAATGCCAGTCTTGTCATCTCTCAGACAGGACTGGGACAAGCTGTGGGGAAAGGCCTGTGCAGCTTTGTGCTGGTTTGTGCCTGCAGTGCTGGATGTATTTCTGCAAACTGCTAGCAGGGACTTTGCAGCTGGGCTTTTTTCAGAAAAAGGTGCTAGCTCTTTTCAACCCAAGGGGCTCTGGCATCTTTTCAAGGCAAGTTGACTGGCAAGTTGAATATATGGCTTCAGACTACCTGAGCATATAATTCATGTCAGAAGTCATAGAATTCCCCTTATGGGAGACAGGACAACAAAGGGTCTCCAAATGTGGTGCTTCAAAGATGGAGGCAAATAACATTATGTACAGGGAACGATAAAATTTTTGCCTACATCCGTTTCCCAAAGTCAAGAACAAAATAACAGTTGGAGTCAGGTTCTGATTTGTGAGCACTGCTCTGTTCAGATGTATAGAATAGAATAGTTCACTTGGAAGGGAGCCAGGGCCTACAATGAACATCTACTCCAACTGCTATTAAGGATACATACATTACAATGTACAGATATCTCTTCAACGATGATAAGCTTGAGGCACTGAACACCTCTTTGGGAACCCTGTTCCATTTGACTACCCCCTCAGTAAAGAAATGTTTCCTAATGTGAAGTCTGAACATTTCCTAATGCAGCTTTGAGCTACTCCTGTGTGTTGTGTCCTGTCACTGGATACCACAGGGAAGATCAGCACACCCTCCTCTCCACTTCTCTCCTCAAAAAGATGTAGATGTCTCATCTCCGTCAACTCCTGGTCTAGCCTTCTGGAATTTTGATTGTGCTAAAAACTGACCAAGTAGGCTCTCAAGCAATGCTTGATGAGCCTGAGGGTGCACCAGGTTCTCCAGAGCACTTTGAAATGAGCAGTGATGGTAATTTCCATGCCTAAAGAGGCAAAAAGAAGACAGGTTCTCCTTGGTGCACTATGTGAAACGTGGTCCAAGTCAGGCAGTAGTGCTTGGCTATACAGGAATGGGGGTCAGTGCACCCTTGCTAGCATAACATAAAGGAAATAAATATATGGGGTCTTCTGTATCCACTATTTTCATGGCCTTTGTCCCATAAAACAAAATCAGATTTCAGGGAAAAAATACGCTTTATGAGAAAGAATTGCCCATACATTTTCTGCAAGATCTTTCCTTTGCTGTCGGCCTGAAGACACGATTTCTGATTCTTAAAGAGTTTGCTTCTAGTCCAGTTAGTAGGATGACTCGGTTTCAAGGAGATTGTTCCCAAGGAAACAGCAGGTGTTGTTTCCTTGGGAACAATCTGGCCGGGAAAACCCTCCCTCCTGTAAGAAGTGCAGCGGCGGGGAAGGAAGCGAAAACCACTCGCCTTTACGCTCAAGCGCAGATGACCCATTTGCTCGGAACAAAACCTCGGCTGCTTGTGATTTAAAGCCCAGTTCAGACCTGAGCACTAGCGACAGCAAGGGCCGCGCGGCTGGGCTCGGAGGAGAGCACCCCCCCCGCCCCGCCTCAGCGCTCGCGGCACCGCGCCAGGACCGGCAGCGCGGCGGGGGCGGGCCCGGCTGAACAGAAGCACCGCCCCTACCACGGCCGGAACCACACTGTCCATATTCGGATTTCCTTCACGCCTTTTTTAGCACTTCCGCCATCCAAAAAAGGAGTTTCCTGCTCGGGCTTTCCGGGGCCGCGCCGCGCAGCCGCCGGGACGCTGCCGCGCGCCCTCCCTTCCCCTTCCCCTTCCCCTTCCCCCGCCCCGCGGGAGGCCCGCGCCGGCCGCGCGGCTGCGTGCCGCCCCGGGGGCCGCGGGGGCGCACACCGACCATCAGCGCTTCCTTACTGCTGCTGAGAGTCCGTTTTCCTTAACAGGGACTGTGTTGCTCTTCATACACGGCTCCGAAATAGGTAGGATGCGGTCTAACCTGAATGCCGCAGAGGCCAATGACCTTATTCACCCAGGCTTTTGCTCTGCAGACCCTTTCCGTAAACGACTTTTCACATGGCGAAGTGAGGATAGTCTTCGGCTAGGTGGCTGTTTTGTGCTTTAATTGCACTAGAGAAAAAATGATTGTTCGGTTTTCTTTCCCCTAGTAATAAGGAGCTAAAAATAAATCTGGGCATACTCGGAGCCCAGTATTTGGTGTGGAACGCTATGTGGCCTGTTGCATTGTGTCCTTTTGTTTTCTAGAAATGCCACTGGAGGCTTTCTGTAAAGCTGGTAAAATGCAACTGTTACAGGTACTTCTGTTGTGACTGCGAACTGCTCTTACCAAGCAGCTCGTGGTCGCTGTTTGAAGACATGAGACAACACGGAGAAGAGACACGGAGACACAGAGAAGAGAGAGCTGTAGGCAGAGACTTTGTAGTGAAGAGGTATGTGGACATGGGCCTTTCTTTCCTTTAGGGCTTTCACTCGTACGTGTCTGGATTTTGTGCATCTAAGACCTCAGGTAGCCCCAAGAAAAATAACTTTGTAGACTCTAAACTGGTAGCCGGCAGACTGAAGGTGATCTGAGCTGTGACAGATGTCCTTAGAAGGGCTGCTGCCAAACACATGCTCACGACATGCTCACTGAGTGCAGTGGCTGAAGGCTGGCTCATGAAGAGTGTGTTTGACCCATTCTAAACCAAACTATTAACTAGAGCTGACCCCTTCTAAAGCAAGCTGCACTGTTAACCAGGGCTAGCATATTTGTTGACTTTTTGGTATAAGTGGCTATTTATTTCAATTTTTTTTTCTTTTTGTGGCCCAGTAGACTTTAGAATCCTCAAGAGTTTTGAGTGTAGATAATATATTTATGAAAAGGGCTTGGTGCTGTGATTGTTGAGCTAAACATCCTATGTTTTTACCTCTGTACATTAGCTTAATGTAGCTGTATTAAGAGCTAGTTAAACCTAGAAAAGAGATTGCATGTTTTAAAGTGCACAGAGACTCTGGGATGAAATGTGAGATGTAGCTAAAGAACAAGAACTTTTACAATAGTTAAGCTTTTCTGCTATAAACAAAGATCAGCCTTGACTGCCAGCCTAACGATTTATGGTCTTGAATGAAACACTCTCTTCTGAATAGCTGAGGCTGATGCTTATACATAATCTCTAACACTTTCCAGGCTTCAATTTGTGACAATTTTTCGCCACTGTCCTAACAAAAGTGATCGTTACACAGAAGTATTTTCAATGTGTATATTTTACTTCCATAAATACAAAAAGCATTATCAAAGTATGCTTTTTGAGCCATTTTTTTTAACAAGCATTTAGGCTTATCTTTTACTTTTGTGAGCTTTTCATGCCTCATTTTTATATCTCCAAACACCAGTGATGTTACACAACAATACTACCAGTAAATGTTGACAGTTGGAAAGTCTGCTATTCATGTTCTCTGTTAGGTTGACCTGAGTAATATGACATGACTTCTGTTAACCCAGCTACTGCGACAATGGGCTTCTCCTGTAGCAGTACAACTGTTGATGAGTAAGAGATGTGCAAACATCAGAGTTGGAGAGATGGGGAGAAAAAAGGCGCAGAATGCTTTCATCCTTTTGGTAAGATGTTTTAAAGTTAAAACTTTAAAATAGGGTGAGCATTACTTTTTATGTCAGTGGCTGTTCTTCAATCTAGCAAGGTTAGTTGGGGATGGCTTTAGAAGCTCATGAAAACATGTTATATAATGAATATCTAAAATCTGTTTATCCTAATTGCTGCATTTGTGTGACTGCACCAGTGTGTGTAGCTCTCAGGATATCTCCCAGAATGTGCCCAGCTACATAGTGAGTCACTGAACTGCCTGGTGCATTCTGACATGCGACATTCCGTGAGCTTAGTGTGTGAACTGGAGCTATGTGTCCAGGTTTACCTGCATTCACAGAAATTCTAGTCATAGCAGACTTAGAGAACCCTTGAAATTCTTTTAAACACACCTTAGTAAAATCTAAACATTTGTCAAAGAAGCGTGATTAAGCTGTGGAGTGAATTTTACTGGTTTTAATGCTTTCTACTATATTTTCCTTTGGAATACTTGAAGGAACACTGGAGCATAAGGAAATGAAGGGACAGGCTCGACTGAGTGAATCTTATTACCAATTTCTTTGAACAAAATGTCACCAGTCATTCTTAGAATACTGTCTAAAGGGTTTCTTCACAATTAGCCCGAGAACTGGAGTTGGAAATAGGACACAAAGTTGAAGGAAATGTACAGCAGCAGTATTTTGTTCTGAAGATACTTGTGGTTAAAGCTCTCAGACATGATTTTTAGGTTCTGTTTGTGGAAATAAGCTTGAGAATTATAAGCTCCAGATGCATTCAAATGAACTGGAATACATCTGTGAGGCATTGAATTTAACGGCAGAAGGTATCCATACATCTCACGTTTTTCCTAAGGAGTAGGTCTTTTGTGTACAAAACATGCCATCTGAGGTGTTTTAACTGTGGTTGTAATGTGCCACAGATCTCTAGGGTCATAAAATGAAGACATGATGATTTTTTTTAAGAAAGCATGCCTACATTAAAATACAGGAGTTTATAAGCAAGGAAGCACTGATGGTGTTTGTTAAAGGAGTTATCATAGTCAAAAGGAGTTCAGTCTCTGGTCCATTTTCCAAGACGGACGGCCCTGGAATATTTTTCTGGTGATTGTGATCTGTGGCTGATAAATTTCATGAGCCAGAGATCATGTCTTTGCCCATTTCATCTATTGTTGTCAAAGTGATTGTGTAAGCTATACTGAGTTTTAGCGTTCATAATATCTGATGGAAAAGTGAATTTTATAATGTCCAGGTGATGCATTGTGCTCATGAACTCTTGACTGAGCTTTTCATTTTGGGGAAGAGAAGGGGAGGAATGGCCAGCAATATAATGAGCCTCAGAGCAAAGGCCTTCTGCAGTTCCTGGGCTGTTCTCCCAGCTTGGAGCACTGCACAGTACAGCTTCCATTTATTGTTGTCCGTGGTTGTGGATTGGGAACATTGTCCTCCTCCACCATGCCAGCTTCTTCTCTTCACAGAGGAGCACATGCACATAAAGGTAGACAGATTGCTTCTGTCACACCAGTATCTGGACCTGAGGAAAGTATCAGATTTTTTCCAGCTTTTCTACAGTTTTGATTTTGAGATAAGAGTCTCATTTTAGGTGTTCAGTAATTCTTCAGAAATTTACAGAAAAAAGCCATAAAAATACATTGAAATCTCATCCTCCCATAGGTGGTTAATTAGAGGCATCTTTCTTGTGTTTCATATTGGAATTAAAAATGCTGTTTCTGTGGGGGTTTTCGTGTTTTCTTAATACTAACGCACAATGAGTTGTGCTGTGTATGCTCTGAGAGCACAATAAATGGAATAGTCTGCCCCAGGTAGCTTACATTCATCTCTGGTTTAGATTAGTAACGTTGAGTTCAACTGAAGTGTTTTAGGAACAGCAGCTTCTACAATTCCATTTCCACTGCATTGTTTGGGCTGCAGACTGTTCCTGATGGATGGTAATGATTAAATTTGATTGGAATGGAATGGAAGTCGAGAAGTCCAAAACAAGCTGTAGTAAGCCCTGAGCTGCACTCACAGGGAACCAGAGTTTTGTGCTCTTAGAAGCAGGTATTATTTGGAAATGTCTAAATGTCTGATGGTGGTATTTTTCTTTGTGGCTNGAATTTTACTGTCCACAGTAGAGTAATTATGTGACTGAGTATGAAAACAAGGGTGGCAGGCAGGGAGACAGGGGCGCCGAGGCCTGTACTGGCAGAACTTGCTGAACTCTGAGGTGTCCCTTGTGGTTTTGAAGACAGANTGTGGTAGCCTCACGTGGGTACTGTGGGTTTGGGCCTGCTGTCAGGTCCTTTTCTTTTTTGGGGGTCTCCATTCCCCAGCCAGCGTATTTGTTACCTGAACAGTGCTTCAGCAGGACGGAAATTCGCGTGCCGGGAGCTCTCAGGTTTGGGAGCATCCACCCTGAGTCTTTCAGGTATCAATACCTTGGACAAAAAGATAAAATTGTCTTGCTACCTGAAGACTTCTTGTAAGAGTAGCACCTGTGGTGTGAGGCTTTGAAGGGAGAATGTCTTTCCTTCCCTGGGGTTGCTGAGGCCAGGTGGTGTTCATTTTACCTTGACATTGATCAGATACCAGTCCAATGGCTAATTCTAAGTCAGATAATTAGATCCTGACTGTAAAAGAACAAGTTCCATTTTCTGTTTCAGAGTCATATTCTGGAGATGTTACAAAGTACTGCCCATGCCACCAGAACTGCCTATGAGCTGATACAGGATCACAGCCTCCTCACCTGGGTCCTGCACAGCTTAGAGAAAAGGTAACCAGAGAAGTACAGGAGAAATGGGAAGAATTTTACTGTCCACAGTAGAGTAATTATGTGACTGAGTATGAAAACAAGGGTGGCAGGCAGGGAGACAGGGGCGCCGAGGCCTGTACTGGCAGAACTTGCTGAACTCTGAGGTGTCCCTTGTGGTTTTGAAGACAGAATCAAGATGCTTTCAGCTTGTGGTAGGAGGGATGATGGTCTGAGAGCTTCATGAATTGGAAAACACTTCCTTGAAAGACTGAGAAAGCAAAATGGCGCCTTGTATTGGTGTCTTTACCTTTTAAATTTCAAACACCCTCAGTTCACATCCTGTCACAGGACCTGCTGCACAGGAAGTGGCACAGTAATGGATTTGAGCTGTCTAGAACATTCCTCCTCCCCTTGCCTCTACCTCACATGTATTTACATACACAAACAATCTTCTGCACAGAGTGCCCAGACAGGTTCAGGCAAGTGCACCAAAAGCACATTAGAATATGGTCTCCTGTAGGTGATGGACCACCTGCTGGTGAGGATCTGCCTTCCAAGTGTGTTTGGTTTTGGAGTGGTTTGTTTGTTTGTTAGTTTTTTGGTTTGGGTTTTTTGTTTCTTTTGTTTTTTCTGTTTTGTTTGGTTTGTTTGTTTGCTTTACTTTTCAGGTTTCTGGAAAACAAAGTGATAAATAAAATTATTTCTTTGCTCCGTGCTCTGTGGCTAACAAACTTAGGAGACGAGAGAAAATAAGAATCAGTCCTAGGAGAAGAGGAAACTTCTTCCTATTCAGCTTGTAAATGAATTTCTGTTTGTTTTGGTCACGTTAATCAAACATATTCAGTAAGTCCTTTGTATTTATTTTTGTTTTAATCGGTTTGCATTTCATTCTCTGTCCAGTTTGAGCTTTATTTTGGCCAGGAGGATTTCTCTATTTCTGGTAGATGAATGGCTTTTTTCACCTTCAGTTTGAGTGTTGAGTAGTGAATTTGGATGAGATTTCTTTGACTGGAGGGTTTAGGTGTTTGAATACATGGGCAAAAAAGTAAAATGTGATGCACAGGTGCTGTCAGGTCCTACATCCTTAATCCCTGGCCGTTCCCACAGTAAGGATTAAAAACTGTACCTCTGAATTAGCATGCAGGATGATACATGGCCCTTGTGTTTTCTTTTGGCAGGACTGCTGCAGACCTGGCCGGGCTGGCAGAGCTCTTCAGCACCCTCAGCTCTGTGCTGGAATACCGTGCTCTTATTGCTGAGGCTTTCGGGGAGATGAGGCGTTTGACAGTCAGCCGCAGCGTCCTCCAGCAGGGAGCTGCTGCTGCTGCTGCTGCACAAGTGGAGCCCTGTCAGCAAAGACCTGCAGCTGCAGGAGGACCTGCAGGCCCTGGCTCAGAAGTACCAAACCAAAGAATTGCTCAGTAAGTGCTAAAGTACTTCAAGGAAGGCATCTTTTGTTGCAGCTGTTATAGACCAACAGTACAAGTGAGGCAAACTTCTCTGGAAATAGGACTGATACCTTCTGGCAGAGTCATGTAGCTTGAGGGAGAAGGAAAGGAAATGGAAAGGCATTTTTCAGATCTTCTTTGTAGTGATTTCTAACCTTAACACAATTTGGAAGCTTTGGAGAAACACAGTTTAAAAAGGGAAAGAACTTTAAAATGAAACTTAGTTCCAGTTTATGTGTCAGGCTTTGAAAAATGGTATTCTTTAATGAAATCTTAAAAGAAAAAGCAGTGCCTGGAGGCTATGTGCTCAAAGGTTTGAATCATTCTGATTGTAGATGGGGATTTGAAAGTGATGTGTAAGTAAATAAAGCAGAAATAAAATAGTTGACTTTTCTTGTTGTCATCAGTTTTGAAGAAAAGAAAAATATATCAGAACTTGGGTGACTTCTTCTGTTCTCTCTGTGAACAAGAAGTGCAAGGAACTTGGGAGTGGGAAGTCAAAACTACACTGGTTTCCTGCAGCAGCAACTGCTTTTGGTGCACATTAAAGCTTCTCTAGGTTTGTTTAAATGTTCTGTATCAGTTAAGAAAGTATCATGTATTTAAGGGATACTGTAAAGGCTTTAGCTTTTTAAAGTTTTTCTCGCCCTTTAAAACTTTTCAGAAAGACATGAAAGGAGTTTTTGGAGTGATGGCTGTAACTTACTCTGCGTGTGGGCTGTGTTGCTCCAGGCTTCAGGAGCTTCTCTCATCTGCAGGCTGGGTGATCCCGTTGGGAATGGGGTTCCAGCCTGGAATCCCTGGGAGCTCCTGGAGCCCCTTGGAACAGCACAGGCTCTGTGAGGCTGCTAAACAAGGCTGTTACTTACCCTTGTAACAAATGAATCAACACAGGAGAGCACCTTACTTGCACAATTTTGTACCAGGAAAATCCTTTGGAGTATCTGATGTTTGTTTTGGTGGTGGTTTTCTTCTTATAGAAAATATTAAAGACAAGAACAAATGTCAAGCCTCATCTCATTGGAAAAATCATCACACTCAGGAAAAGAAGAAGGTGGAAGAAGATGACACTGCTGCAGACGTGGAAGTGTCTGAGCTGGAGAGATGCAGAGAACGGCTGAATTCCCTACTTGCCCATTGGGACCCTGGTTTCCCAGCACCAGCCTCCACACATGAGGGGAGACCCTCAGAGCCGCTGGCCGTGGGGGCGAGGCACTGGCTGTCACCTGTGCCTCCACTTACATGGTCACTGAGGGGCTGCCGAGGTCCCTGGCTGGGCAGAGCCTCCTCAGGGAGCAGGACGTGTCCCCAGCGCCGCGGTGGCTGTGGAACCGCACCAGCGCTGCATGGGAGATGCTCAGGGATGAGACGCCGAGGAACAACCTCCTCAGGCTGTACAGCCGGCTCTGCCAGGCCAGCAGCACCTCGGCTGGGCTCTGCAGGCAGCTCGGGGTGCTGCGTTCCCTCATGCTGCCGCTCCTGGAGGAGCAGGGCCTGGCCAGCACCTTGCAGCAGCTTGGGAAATCCCTGTGCCCGTCAGCAGCGGCGGAAGAGGATGTGGACAGGACAGGTGACTTGGCTTGTTCTTACCGCTCCTGTTACGAGGCAGTGGTGGGAGGAACTAGGAAATTCCCTGGCTTTTTTAATCCAGTAAACCAGTTCTCCCATATCCACCCAGGCTTATGGCTTCCCAGACTGAAGCTGTGCCTTTGGTGGGATGGGGCAGGGGTGGGCAGCACAGGGCACGGTGACTCTGTGAGGTTTTACAGCACTACAACACTCACACTCCCTCTAAGAAACTTCCCTTTCAAGGACTAAAATGGAACAAAAGGTATAAAAAGAATATTATTCCAAGAGGAAAAATAGTCTGCAAAAAACAGGTCTGTGTGGGCCTGGATGCTGATTCCTATTGCTGGTCAGAGACTGCATCTGACAGGTCAGATTTCAAACTGTTTTATTGAACAGGAAACCGTTTTGTTCCTTCTCGTGAGTAGGATCACTCCAGATTTTCCATCTAGGAAGAGTTAGGGACCTACTTTAAAACATAGTCCTGGAGATAAACAGCTTGTCTCGGTATTACTGTGTGGGAAGAGTATCTGTTTGTATTTTTTTCTTTCTTCCCCAGCTGTTTTTGTCTTCCTGACTCCTGTTTACATCGGGGCCGTGTGGCTTGGAGCACAGGAGCCGGATATGTCACTGACCCGTGTCAGACTGGCCTGCACCGGTGCCGGTTATGGATTACAGGGTGACCTGGAAAACCCAGAATCAAGGAGAAGAAACTATTAGGTCTCTTTGCAAAAAAATTTGGCTACGTCAAGGCGTTAATTCAGGGAAGTAACACTTCATCTCTAATATTCTGTGCTCTACCATCATCACTGTGGGCCATGAAAGCCCTCCTGAGCTGTTCTCATACAGACCTGACTTGTTTGGTCAAAAAATCAGTATTTTATTACTGTGCACAAACTCAGGGGAAGGATTTTATTCAACATCTCTCAGTAGGACATTAAAGCTCGCATTTCCCTTTTCTTGAACAGTCTGAGACACAATATTACTTGTATCATTTTTATTCCAGGCATTTTTAACTTTTTGAAGAACCAGAAGGACTCTTGGTGCATGTGTGTGTCATTAATATCCATCCTTTCTCCAATATAGGATGGGAAAAAAAGGCTGCAGAGCTTCCTACAATGGGCTATAAGGGCAGATAAAGAGGAGCCAGAGGTTTAGTCATGATAATTTACTATTTTTTGAAGAACCTGATGGATTGCATGATACCAAAACCACTATGAATAGAAGACTGAACTCAGGAATCATGATGGTCTTGGGTTTAAAAAGACTTAATGGCTTTTAAAGACATTTATATCAGACCAGGTTTATTTTTATTCCTTTTTTTGAACTTTTTTTTAAAAGAAGCCCTGTTCCATCACTGCTGCTGGAATGTGTGACAGAAGCCCATCTTCCCTCCATTTGGAACAGGTGAGAGATGGAACTAAACCCCAAAGGATTTTCTGCTCATTGATTATACATGAGTTTTATTGGGAATTCTCTGCAAAATCGGATATATTGTTCTTGAATGTGGCCATGAGGGTAGTTGAACATGCCAGCCCAGATCTGCGAACATGCAGTGCAAGAACGGGAACCTTTGAAATGTAAACCAAGATTTAATCAATTGACTCAAGACTGCGTGCTGTGCCCAGGTCTTTTGTACAAATACTGTACAGGGAAAAACCAGCATTGCCCATTCCTTGTGTTATGTCTTGAATTTTGGGGGTGGGGTAAATAGAAACGAGATGCAAATGAGGGAATTGCAACTCCATGTAAATATGCTTGTCTTAAAGGAGCCATGGGGTCTGTACCAAGACTTGAGATCCAAATTGTTTCTTTAAAAACCCCCAAGCCCTTCAGAGGCTGCATTTTGTGTCATGTAGAATTCCCAGTGGCTGACATCAGGAAATCTGTGAGCCACGTCCAGCTGAGCTCAGGCAAATGAAACCGAGTTGGGCTGAATGCAGCGAGCGGCACCGAGCGCAGCCGAATCGAACCGAGCTCAGCCGAGCCCACCCTCCTGCTGTTATGTGCGTTAATGAGCGCGAGTGCAGTCACCGCCTGGTGAGCTCCTGTCCGAGCCCGCGCTCCCGTCCGTGCCCGTGCCATGGCCGGGCCGCCCGCGGGGCTCGGCGGCGGGAGAACACCGAGCTCCGCCTGTTTACCGTGAGGCGGCCCCGCCTGCCCGCGCGGCGCCTCGGCCCGGCCCGCGCCGCCCTCAGGGAGCCGAGCCGA
>WBMY01001923.1:0-15536 GCA_013397315.1 Donacobius atricapilla
TTT
This sequence comes from Donacobius atricapilla, assembly GCA_013397315.1. Lineage (NCBI taxonomy): Eukaryota > Metazoa > Chordata > Aves > Passeriformes > Mimidae > Donacobius > Donacobius atricapilla. The sequence continues at coordinate 4 of WBMY01001923.1, forward strand.
GCCCTAAACCAGGACAGGTTCAAATAGATGATCCAACTGCAGCTGTGCATTATGGTTAAAGCAATGTGTATGTTTTCAAGCTGTTTACCTCTAAGAAGTCAAATATGTGATGATTCCGAAAAGGTATTTCTACCCTATCTTATATAAGATATACATAAATATTATAAGGTATATATGTTATATATAAATTTCACATGTTGTTTTCTTCCTGATATTATATGATTTTTTTTTTTTTAAATCTCAGAATGTTTCACTTGGTGGAACATTCAACAATCACCTCCAGATACACTTAGTCTTTCATTCCTAACACTTTGAAGTATATTGTTCACACACTGCTAGAGCCTTCCAGTGTCAGTGGAGCACATTCAACACCTACAGAAATCAAATAGAACATCCAGCTCCCATTTCTTCTGTTTACCATTCCCAGGTCTCAGACTAGAACAATATTTTTTGGCATACAGAATATTTGAGATGATAAAAAAATTCTCAGAAAATTCTTGTGAAGAGTTAAAAAGTAACCATCATTTAATTCACCATTGCAATTCTGACTGTGAAAGAACAGTGCTAAAACATCTTCAGAACAATGGTGCCATGATCTGAAATAACAACCTGTGACTGTGTAATTACACAGTCGTGGAGAAAACAATTTGCAAATATCAAGGAGAAGATCATGTTTGAGGCTGTTAATCAATATTTTTGTTCCAGTCTGCAAGAATGGTAATGTTTAATAAGATGAGACCCAATGTGATTTTATCCCTATGTGCATTGAGGTGAGTTTAAACACAGTCATTTTGGAGAGTTATGCTTTGTTGGGTGACAGTGATGGAAAACTTACATGAGGACAGTTGGAAAACAAGACACTGACTATGGGAAACTGAAATCTGAAAATTGTTTAATTGATGATTGAATTTATTTATTACTTCTCTTCTTGTTCACTTATTTTTTGGATCCTTGGAATAAAAACATAAAAACCCCTTTATATTTTTAATACAAATTGTACTATAAATTTAGAACTGACCCTTTTAGAAAGCAGGAAAATAGAAAAATATTTTAAAAGCTTTTTTATTTATCTTTTCAGTGTTTTGTTTCAAGGAGAGACCATCATAGAACCCTCAAAAGTCCCTTAGCACAAACTTGAAACATTAATTTCATAGAAAACATGGCAATATCCATAGGGCCTCTTCTGCTATTTATGGCAGTCTCTACAGCCAGTATTTAACAGAATGTAGCAATGTGCTCTTGAAAGAAAGGGCAGATTGAATTATTATCACTCTTAAAGTACTGTTCTCTTAACTTTTGCTAGAAGTTTTTAAATTTCAAGAATTACCAAGTTGCAGAGAAATGCAAAAGGACGTTGAAAAATCTTTCTCTGAACAGATCTTTACCCACTTATGCAAACACAGTTCAGGAGTAGGAGAAGGTGGTTGCTAAACCTTTATGTTTCCAAATAGTCATGTTAAATGCAAAAGGTTCAAATATTCACTCCTCAAGAAGAGCATTGCCTGCTCCCAGGCATATATTACTTACCTTCCTTTCGATACTGTTTACCTTACTTTTCTTTTCCTCTGCATCATTCTTAATTTTCTGAAAAAGAAACGCAACCCAAATTACTGTCATGTTCAAAATGCATGAAATTACATAACAAGGAAACCGAAGAAGTATAGGTGTGTGTGTGTGCGTGCTCAAAGAGCCCTCTAGTTAAGAAACAGAAAAGTAAAGTTTTTTCAAATAGTGGCTTAGTACAATAGGCACTGAGGGAGCCACTTCGAAGTGGAATTGCTTCCCTAGAGGGTTAGGTATGCTAGTGCATATTTCATTCTGATCTCTGTTTGGGACTAATTCACACATATATGGTACGAGTACTTGGTGTCTGCTGGCTTGGGTGAAGTTCCCCCTCTCCTGACAGGAAAGAATGATGGACTATAACTGGTACAGGCTCTTTGATAAAAATTCTGCAAAACCAGAAGTGAGCCATAGGAGAGAGTCAGCCGTGTGTTTTAAGGCAGGTTATTAATGTTAAAAATCAACATTTTCTTTTCCAGTGGGTGAGACCAGGACAGATTTGAAAATGCACAATCTCTATTTTTAGATTCCAAATATACAATAGCAGGGTGGATTATTGAAAGAATGATGATTAAATGTATAAACATCTTCCTCCTATATTCCTGTGCAAATGTCAATTTGTATTACAGACAGTAAGAAAGGATGAGTTTTTCTGGCAGCTATAAGATATTGTCAATGGATTTTAAATATTCTGTTTCAGGGATTATTTTTTAAAGCAATTCAAAGTTTTTCTAAAATTATTTGAATACTGAGGACAAAAGAAACAGAATCATTGGTATTCTTATAAGGATATCTTTCTTATGCTGGCACCGTTTATTTCTTGCAGTAAAGCATTACAAACTGACTACAGTGATTTTTTTTCCCCAGAAACTTAAATCCAGAATTGTAGATAGAGCTCTTCTGGGGATTATCAGTGGGATGGATGTGTCTGGCATGAGTGTTATTCTTGGTTTGACTTCATTAAATGAGCCATTACCGGGAAGGACAAGTTGTTGAACACTTTTATTGCTTTCTACCTTTTTTTCTATCAAATCAATACTGTTTTGTATCTTTGGTTATAGCATTGGTTCTAAATCTATTTCATGCCTGTTGGAAAGAGTTCATTAGCTTTAAAAATGACAGGGAGGGAAAGTGCTCTTGAGCAGTAGAAGTGGACTTCTGTTGTTTTAGAAATGTCAGTATCCTCTATTCTGTGTGTTGATACAAAAGTAAAAGTAAATAAAGAAAACAGTTGTTCTATTATATAACATTTTAAAAAGTCCTCATACTTAAAACAAAATAAAATAAACGAAACCAGCAAAAAAAAAAAAAACAAACCTACAAAAACAAACAAACAAAAAACCCCCAAAAAAACCCCAACGCAGCAAACTATGGGTAGGTTCTAGACAGTAACAGGATAACTGTCTACAGAGGGGTTTATTTTCAGAAATCACTCAATTTCCTAGTAATTTCTTATCATATTCATAATTATTATGCCACTGGTCATAATCAAATAATTCAGACCCATGGGAAGAAGCCTTTAATGTCTATTATATGCCACAAATAGGCCCCCAGTTAAATGAACATGGTTTCCCATTTTTCTTAGCACTTATGCTGGTGATTTTCAAAGATGTCCTTGGTGGGTGGCTAAAGAGAAAGCATGTCGTTACTCTTCTGATCACTAACACTGTCTTGAAGAACTGACTCTCCCACCAGAGTGACAGAGGAGAGAACTTGCTGTCTCTCTACCTCATGCAACAGCAGACTTCTCTAATACACTGATTGCTAATAGCAGCAGCATCAGCAGGATTTATTTAATGAATAATCTAAAGTAATACTCAGTATTTTTTCTTCAAAACTATCCTGAAACTTGACTACAATATATGAATAGCTTTTACTGTAACTTTTCTTACTGTACCTTCAAAGAATTGGAAAGAAAGCATTTTACTACAACCTTAGAAAATGCCCACTGTTTAAATAAAACAACATTTTTTCCCCTGATTGCTTGACAAAATATTCTTACTATTTCCCAGGTAAAAAGTATCTCATTTAGACCTGATATGCAGAACAATACGATAAAATAAAATTTTAACACTATTGAAATGTCATAGAAACATTCATACCAGTCTTACTTAGACAAAGTGTTTGAAACATTTTCTGTAACATCACTGTGACAGTGGTTAAGTTCTACCTTAATAGAACACAAAAAAAGTAAAACATCTCAATAAAATGTAAATGGATTTTCCCAAACTTCTTCATGCTGAAGATTAAGTTTTGCTGGTACTTTAAACTGTCAGACAATACATATTTGCTTTGTCAGATTCTTTGGATCTGATATTCTTTGCCATTATTTTAAAGATACATTTGACGCATCTGACAGTAGGGGGCCTGTGAAACTGTTATTCCTCAAGTTTCACAGGATTCCTTGCTCTTAAGTTTATCAGAAGTAAGTCATTTGCAACAAAAGAAAATTGTGCCCTAACTAGTTTTTTTATAGTGTGTGTGCCAATTTAATAATGAAAAATGATTTTAAAATTAAAAGATTCCTTATCTTTTAAAAGCTGCAAAACTTTGCTTGTAGATTAGCAGGAATCTCATCTATTCTGATTGCATATTTCACCTTCACACATATTACAACATTACTGCAACTGTTTTCTTATATTTATATTCATCTTTCCAGAGATTAGACAATTAAAGCAAAGGTATGAAAGATAGCACTTTTCAGCTTTTGGTTTTTGTTATTGCTTGAAGCAACTCACTTGATTGTCATTTCTGCAGTAGTCTCTGCGATAGCAAAGTCATCAAGAAGAGGAGTATTTCACCTCAACATCTAAGAATGGGCTTTCAACTGAAGAACCTTTAGAGTGTACTAAGCCAATAAAGATATGTATATAAACTTGCCACATTTATAAGTACTTTATAATTGTTCGCTATATGTTGATAGTACTGTAGAAGCTAATGCTTTCTGGTTTGTTGTTTTTGGTTTATTTTCCATATATCAATTTTTCCCTTTCCTTGATAAGTTTAAATTAAGTTTGAAAACTCGGCAATTGTTACAAAAGAGAAGCACCTCTCTCCACCATGAGAAAGTTGATAGCATATTAAGGGGAAAAGTACCGTTTTTAGAAAAGTGGAATTTTATTAGACCCAGTAAGAAATCCCAGTCTTTACACACTGACATATACACATGTAATTATGTCTTGTGTTAGACCACACAGAGCATACACATACAACCCCCATACACCATGATCAAAATTACATCAAAAGCTTCTAAAAACTACTATTAGATACCTTCCTGGACTTTTATCTACTCAAGGTTTGGATTCAAGAGCAAAGTCCCCTTGAAGAAGATACTCCTCTCCGCTAAACATTCTTAACATATATCCTTGAACATGAGAGATCAGGAGGCCAAATGATCCCTCAGGTTCATTATATTCTGTTTATTTCAATGAATTATTCAATTAAAATTAAAGTATGTCCTTCACCCTACAATGCACTGACAGTGATATCTGAACCTTTATGAATATTTAGGATCATCAGGAATAATGTGGAAATAGTTCTGAGTAGAGAAAAGCCACAACAGAAATATTCTAGTTGAATGAAATGCTGATGAATGTTTTGTGAGGAAAGAAGGACTACTTCCTCTAGTATTTTGAATTTAAGCCAAGGTTTTCCTACTTAACAAGAGCTTTGAAATTGCAGTAATTGTGCATCTTTTTCAAGTGAAGAAATAAATTCTGTTGTTTACATTTGTCAACATTATACTGTACCATCTGGTAAGGATTCTGAATTTAGTGTAATTCAGAGGGAGTTTCCCTGGTCTTTGATGAATAGTATCCAGTGAAATCTACTTTAAAAAGATAGATAAGAGTAGTTGTAAGTTGTGGAGAGCTTGACCAAGGCAGAAATTCAGTGAAGGGAAAACCCAATGCCTGATGGACCTCAGAGAGCTTAACAATTTTCTTACAATATTCAACTTTTCCATCTGTTAACATGTGTGTTTCACTGCAACCTGTAGGTATCCATCCTTTTACCAGGGATCATATATTCTAATACTAAAAAGTCACACAAGCACAAAAGCTTCCTTTTTGATAGTATGCAATGGAATATGTTGTCTTCAAAGGTATTCAGATAATTATCAGTGTGTAATTAAGGAAAGTCATAATGAGTCTAGGTAATGAAATGGAGTAAAGCGACATTTTTTCATAGCATATACAGAAATATAACTTAATATTAAGCAGCAGACATTTGATGAAAATATTATTATTAGCATCATATTTTAATTATTCCTTTTATTGCAATCTCTATTTGCACTTCAGGAATGCTAAAAGGTTTGACTTGTGACACTGACTATGGTACTATCCTAATAAAACTAGAAATTGTCGTAAGTGCTTCAGGGAGCTTTAAACCTAGGCATAAAACCAGAAGAATTGAAAGAGATGAAAAACAATGCATAATACATAGCAGCTTCATGGATAATATTTTTTTTAGGGCATAAATTTAATTGTTTTCAAATATATCTATGATGGAGCACATGAGTGAAGGAATGAAGATGTGGGATGAGAAATCTGCTGAGGAGGTGAAAGGAGACTGGAGTCTGGGCTGACTGAGGAGAAAGTTAATGTCCCAGTGATGAACGAAAGATGATAGAGTAGGAGTAGGCTATGAAACTGAAAACAGGAAAGAGAGAGAGCTGACACATTTATAAACCAAGAAAAAGAACTGGAAAGCAATATTGTGAAAATGAAAGGAACGAGGCTGCATTTCTTAGAATAGTAAATTTGAGCAAGGCATGGCAAGATGGTTCAAATTCTAGTGAAGTTTTTTGAGATTTATCCCTTAATCAAGCCATAAATTATCATATTTGAATAGCATTTTAAGCTAAGGGAGTACTCATACTAACTATAGTAATTTTAAGGGATTTTTAAGGGATTTTCAAAGTTCTTATTTGAAGAACAATTTAGATATGTAGGCAGGTCTTCATGTGTTTCTTACACAATTTTTTCTATGTCCACAGGTTATTCATGATTTTATAGTAAGCCTAGTTGCTTTCAAGTGCTGTAATGGTGCCCTGGAAACAGGCTACTCTCTGCTCTGTGTTTAGGGAACCAAAATCTCTGTCTTGAGGAAGAGAGGTGACAACAGTGTTGGATTTTCCTGCATGTTATCACAGATAAGCCTTAAAACATGAGACCCAATGTCTTTGTTTGGAAAGAGGTGTCTGCTGGGAGAAGCCAGAGCGTCTCTTGGAATGAAGAATGTTAACCCCTTACCTGTGAATTACTATAATTTCAAAATTAAGGGACTTTCAGGCAAAGATATGGGAATAACAGTTCTTTACTAGGAATATTAAAACCAAAAATATAGTAGTACAAAAAAGCAGACAAACAAAAAACCACTGACAGAGTCAGAATACAATCTGACACCCTGTGGGTCAGGGTGTTGGTAGCAGTCCAGTTAAGTTCTCCTGGAGTGACAGATGTGGTTCTGTTGGAACAGAGATGATTCTGTAGAAGGGTGTAATTTCCCTCTGAAGGTCCGGTGGTGGTAAGATGGGTCCGGTCTTCCTCTGGGAATCCAGTGGAAACAGGCTGTCTTGTTATTCTGAATCTTAGATTTTATCAAGGTAGGAATGTTTGGGTCCTTACCCTGGGTGGAGCATCTCCTAATGGGATGATGTAATCTTATCAGTCATGCAGTGAACCTTAATGTCCCATTAACAGAAGATATCCCCCTGGAGGCAGGATGGGTCGTGGAAGACAAAGATCACTGTCCCACCTGGCTTTAACAGCTGGCCCATTAACAGAAGACACCTGCCCCCTCCCCCACCAGAGTTATGAGGAATGAGTCATAGAAGAGATAAAGAAAACACCTCCCCAGCTGGTTTCAACAGATGGCAAGAGAATACATACTTTTGGTTACAATACATACTTTTGGTTACACCTTTCATTGCAAGCCAGGGCAGCCAAGAAAATAATTTTATAAGACAAAAAACAAAGATTAATATTTTCAGATAGTACTGATCTAGTACTAATCTATTTTCATAGATTCTAACTACCTCAATGCCGAAAAATGAACTTACTAACTGAAAACTGTGCCTTTTGAGCTCTCAGAACTGAGCAGTAGTGCTTGAAAGAATCGTGGAAGAGCTTATGGTGTGCTCTTTTTAACATAAATAATTCAGAATGTCAATATGGGTAAAGTTAAGCTTGGAAGGCTTGAGAGTTTTCTGGGAAATTTCATTATCTGGAACCATCTGTGTCCATATGTGTCTTCATGTTACTGTGGAAATGCTACTTGAAAAAAAATACCTATATTGTTTTCTGTTTGGTTTCTTCTAGTTTGGCAAAAAAATGGTGCTTCTATGTAAATGTAGTGGTTTTCCTGCCAGAGTACACAGGGTTTTGGCATTGTTATATCAATCATACAAAGTGCTCAGCTCATGATGGCCTCAAAAAGCAATTTGCTGTTAATACTGAGAAATTGTCATGTTCATTAAATTTCTAATAGCAGGTAGAAATCAAAATGTTTTCAGGAGGCTATTGAAAATTCTGACATTACATTGCTTCTTTCTAATGTATTATTGGAATAAAGCAATAAAATGTATTAAAAGTATTCCTATTTATTGTCATTTCCACAGGACTGCATAATTAAAATCCAGTCCATGATGAATAGGATGGTTGAATCTTCAATACTAAAGAAAAACAAAGTAAAAACATAAACTAAATAATATTCATGTGGCAGCCATTTTGAAAATATCTTCACATGGAAATGAAAGCTTGCTTGAAGGAAGAGTCATCCGTTTTATGTCCAGAAAAACATATTTTTGTAGGAAATCACTTCTATCTTAGCAAAGAGATTAAAAAATGGCCTTAGAAAATGGAAAGGTTTTGCTCAGTTATAGCTGTGCTGTTTGGACAATATGAGTTTTAATAATATTTTAGCAGTTTTTATTATACTTAGGTTAACATACATCAGGCTTCAAGTTTCAGGACTTGGATTTATTTCAAAGTGTAAGGTTTAATTCATTCAGAAATATTGCTAAGTTCAAGACAGAATAGCAATGAATTAGATTGCTAACTGAAGCTGCATAATGTTAAAATTTCTGATCAGGAGGCATGGACACAAAAAAACCCCCTATACACACATTTAAAAAACCCTAAAACCCCCACAAAATAACAAACAACCCCAAAAAAATAACCAAAGGAAAAAATCCAACCCATAGGTGCTCAGGGAACTGTCCTTTAAATATTTGCTATTCCTTCCTTTTTATAGTCCTGCTGGCAGTGTGGCTATATCTTAAGTCATTATTTCTTCTTTATTTTCTTGTCAATGCATATAAACATTTGGATTAGCAGACTGGAAGTAGGTTAAAGGTATGAAGAAAGTGGCTCACAGTAATTTGATTCATTCTTCTCAGAGGAAAAGAGGCTCCACATAAAATCAAATTCTAGGGATAGGAATGATTGACATCATGTAAATGAGGTAACAGGTGGGTCTGGGGAGTGATAGACAACTGGGCAAAGGGAGGGGAAAGACTGAGGTAGAACCAACATATCGTGGGGTAACAGGAACAAATCCTCAGGAAATAACAATAACCTAACAATAACTTAAGAAAACCACACCACCACACCTTTCTGTCTAGTTCTTAGTTTTCTGAAGTGAAAAATGTTCTGGAGCGTCTGTGAACTTTAGAAGACTTGACCACATAGTTACTGCGGGCAAAACACCCAGTATTTTGTGGGCTCTAGATTTTACACCATAAATTTAAAAAACCCACTAGCTTTCATCACTAACTTCTGTGAGACATAAACTATTCATTTTGTTTATTCTTGGAAAACATGACTAAACTGTTGGGCAGAGTGGAAAAGAGGGGAGTGAGAATGAGCATGTAGGCAGGTCCTGTGGGCCATGAATATAGCATATAGTACCAAGATTCCGTGGTCTTAAATTTCACAGATTTACCTCACTTAATCAGACTGAAAGAGTAAAACCATCCAGTTCCTCCCATCCAGTTTTCTGGCAATATATTTTTCCAACATCGTCTTAAGAGGAGAAGTCTAGCTTCACATAAAGATTTGAAGAAATATTTGTTTACAGTTGCCTTTGGCTAGGTGGTTCTTTTCCTCATTCATGGAAAGTCTTCATTTTCCATATAACTACTCTCTCTTGCCACGCCAAACTGACTTTGTTTCAGCATAATTGTTACGATTATCTCTAAATGTTTAGTTTTCCAACAGATATAATGCCGCATAGGAGAGTCTGTAATAAGTTGTTCTAGAAATATTTACACAGAAATGTTCTGGAAAACATGAAAAAATTACGTTTCCAAAGCCACATATCTACTGATATCTTTTGTCATCTTCTGAGATGAGTGGTTGCACAAGCGTATTATTTCACGGACCACTATGAAGGAAATGAAAGCAAATCCATTTCAACTTAAAGGGATATTTTTTTACAAGAATTTTCTCCATGTTTTGAAGTTTGTAAAAGTTACATTTCCTATATCTGTTGTATTGTGGTGGTAGTATTGCAGAGAAAGAGTTGCTTGTTTAATATTTATCTGTTCCTTGTTGTTTTTGTTCTCTATGGAAATGCAGGAATGGCATGTGTCAAACAATTCATGTTCACTGTTCAGAACAAAAATGGTTATTCTATTGCAGACTCTGAAATATTTTATCTCTCACAGGAACTAGCAAGATTAATTTGAAAAGCTCCAGTGCCTATGAGCTAATGTAAAGCATTTACTTCTGTCATCCTTTGACTCACTGATCCAGATCTTCAGCTGATATAATCTGGGAAGAGCTCCATTGAGGTCAGTGGAGCTCTGCCAGTTCACGTTGCTGAAATAAGTCCTGTTAAGTGCTACTCTCTGCCTTGATTTGTCCTCACTGATTTCTAAACTCTGCACGTTGAATGTGGGTCATGTTTTGGGTTTTTTATTCCCATGTCAAGTTGGGGCTTTATAACACAGATAATCTCATACTGATAGGGAGAAATCTCTTGTATAATTGGCTCTCAGTGTAAGCTGGCAGACCACAAGTAGGGACCAAGCTATTACTTAAATAGAAAATAACTAAAGCAGAACACAGATGTTGGTAAATGTTTCATTTATAGTGAGTGAGATGAGTATCTGTCTAAGACTGTTAAATATTAAATACCTGATGTGTAAATTAAGATCCAACAACGGTGAAAAAATAAAACATAATCTTTCTTTATGAACATTATAGCAAGCCAGTCAAATAAATAAAACCCACTAGAATGTTAATCAATATAAAAATGGTTTAGATAGGTAAAAAATATAAAGCTAAATAGGAAGGAAAATGAAAGATTAATGTGCAAATTAGAAATAAACACTACTTTTAAAGTGTCCTTGCAAAGGAAAAATAGTACCTGATAAAGTCTGCAGAAAGTATATTTGAACAATTTCAGGTTTCCTAAAGTTAATAAATGGGCTACCAAATAAGTTAATGATTTATCAATTGTTGACAGAAAATTGGCCTAAGTTGCAGACTTGTCAAGAATGTTTTATGGGTGTGAGTTTGTGGTAGTATAATGGATAGTCTTGTTTATGCCTATGTCTCTGCATTAGGGCTCTGATTTAGTTGAATTTTAATTAAATTTCTTTCTAATAAGATATATTTATCATTATTTATCACAGTTTGTAAGAAAGGCTTCAGTGTCCATATCAAAGTTCAAACACTGAAAAACATTGAAGACAAGGTGATTTGTGAATCTTTTAATACCTACCTTTCAAACAAGCATGAAGAAAATAGACTCTAGTAGGGAAGGAAGCTAAGATTTTGCTTGTAGAATGTACTAGTTGTGTAAATTTTTAATGCACAACAACAGACTGAATGCATTGTCTAGTATGAATAATTTATAAAGAATAGTTTTGGTCATCCACAAATTGGCTTCAGACAACAGCACAGAAATGGTCTCTCATATGTCTTTGTGGATAAATATTTCTAATTCTAGCTTCTTAGGAGATCTCTGTAGCTAGTAGACTTTTTACTGGATGTTACATCTGACTTTCCTTTGATTTGTAGGCAATTTCTGTGTTCAGAGTTAAACCAGCACAGACCAACAGGTTTGGGTTCAGACAAATCAGAGGGCAATTTACCACAGCATGAGGAGGCATGAGATATGTCCCTAGAGACAGAGGGGCTGTTTCAGTGCACTTGATCTAGATGGTAAGCTTCAATCTTGTAGAATGTTTCAAACATTGCAACCATCAAATCAGTCTTTCCATGATTGCTGTCAGCCCACATTAAGGCGTATTTCTAAGCAAAGCATGATTCTTCTTCCTCACACCACTCTCAGTCTTGGAAGTCCTTGGTGTTCCCTGTGCACAGAATCATAGAAACATGTAAGTTGGAAAAGAACTCTGAGATCCTTAAGTCCAACCTTCCACCAATCACTACTTTGGCAACTAGGCCATACCACTAAGTGCCGTGTCCAGCTAATTCTTGATTACCTCCAATGCTGATAGCATCCATGTGAACCCTATACCAGAAAATCCCATTGATTTTAATGTTAGAGGCATATTTGTCATTCAACCATGTGGATGAATGGCTTAATACTGCTCTGATGGCACACTCATGACTCAGGATCTTGGGATGTCTTAGGGGAGTTTCAGTGGTCCTCCCGGCACAATAGGTTGGAAAAGTAATTTTTAGTGCCCTGATGTCACAGCTTTGCCTAACACTGGAAACCAGAAAATCGACTGACTCTTCTTACAGTTTCCTTGGCTTATATTTAATCATGGATGTTTTCTCATTTTCTGTCTTATTCTTGTTGAGCTTTTCTTCTGCTGTTAGCAATACTCTTCAAAGAACAGGTGAGCCAAGGAAGAGATTCCATTATGTCCAATTTTGCATTACACATGTTTAACTTTCTGTACCATGTACATTATCATCTTGCTCTCCAGAGATAAGTTTACTCATTCTAAGGACAGTGTCATGTTATGAAGTAAAAAGACCGTGGAAAGAGTTGAAGTGCCCTGGAATGAATCTGCAAATATGACAGAAGGTGGGAGAAAATAGCAAACATAGCTTGGAACAGGAAAACTACAGGATGCTGATCCAAGGCATGATTTTTAATTTACAGGACTCAGGTAATGTAATGTAATGAAGAGGTCCACACAAGCTGACATGAATATGAAGCACTTTATTACCAGCTAATGAACACCAAACTCATAAAGGGATTCCCCCTGGATATTTATTTTGGATACCCAATACCGAAGTGAGCTTAAAAACAACAGATTCAGGCTTGACGCCTGTGAATGTGATGTGTGTTTTTCAAGATAGCCTAGAAAGCCAGCAGTCCCACAAATTCACTATTTTAGATTTTATAATTTTTTAGTACTTCTCTGAACTGTAAGAGAAACAGGGGAAAATTAACAGCATACTAGGAATCTGTATAGTGTTCATTGTGGCAATGGCTCTGAGCAGCAATGCTTGGTATCAACTTCCCTCAAATAAGTTTGTAAGGATGACTTTATAGATTAGTTCTAGCATTGGCTCTTTGGGTTAATTTCACTGCTTATAGTAGCACTTCAGGGTTACTTAGTGAGTTACTGCTACAGAGACACTAGAGATACATTTTTTCTTTCTCTTTTTTTTTTTAGAATAAACACTCAAAGACCTTATTGGACTACAGTAAAGCAGCGACAATAACACTGTTTAATAAACAGACATTTTGCAGCCCTCTATTTGGTAAAAGTACTTGTGCAGTTATGTATAAAATTTCTTGGCTTTGAAATGTTCTAAAATATATGGACACTAAAACTATAGATTTACAGTATGTTTGTACCTGCAGCATTAAGTATAAATGAAGACCTGCAATAAGGTCTTTCTGATTGTCAAAATGAATCCTTACATAACATTGAAACAGTTTCTTGAAATAAATTGTTATTCTTAGTCCATGGCAATTAAATTCTAATATGTTGGTTATAATGAAAAAACTAATAAAAGACCATCATAGTTATATTTATTCACCTTGTAGGTAATATACATACATCTGCACTCCTATTCTAGACATTTGACTTCAGAGCTACTGCTATAAATTTGCTATATAACCATTAATTTAGGATGTGTCCTTACTACTTTTGGGACTTTTTTCACTGTTTAATTGTTTTGCCTTCCTTAAGAGGACAGACTGAAATATTTCAAGGAACTTTTTTATTTGGAAAAGCTTCAGTTTTCCACTTACAGAGCTGTGCTTTGTATGTTCTCTCTTTTAGAGTTTATGCAATGTCACATGGGGTCCTCCTGTTAGGAGGTTATCTAAAGAGCAAACGTCCAAGATGATGAGGTAACATCAACAGAGAGATGATTCAAAGACAGTAAACAGGAATTACCTAGGAAAGCTTAGCCATCTTCCCTAGTCTATACTAGTTGATTAATGGGAGAATATTTGCCATCCTTCTTAATTTTTTTAAAAGAAAAGAGTATTTAAAAACTATGTCTTAGATGCTCCTCCCTTTTTCCTACTGTCCTTGAAACTGTGTATTGGCTATTTACTGTCTGAAAGAAAATAAACTGTACCTAGTTTAATTCTGAGTTATCATGTCTGGGTATCTCCTATTATCCCAGGTAATTTAGTCAAGTTTTGTCCTAGTGTTATGGTAGAAAAGGTCAGTCAGCTTCTGAAATGATCTTGTTCTGTGAAGTGAAGCCTGAAATTATAATTAATGAACAACAGAAATGTTTCTGCATATAGCAAACATGGGGCTTGAATATTATAGGTATTATTATGTTTTAGTATAGTATGGTATATGCTTCTAATATTAAAATGTCTAGTTATTTTTTGTATATTATTCACACAAATTAAAATAGCACAGACTCCAAGATTCATCTTGCTAGTATTTTTGAATTTAGCATTTTCCTTTGGTAGTGTTGCTGTGTTTTTTTCAGCTTAAAAATGCACAACAGTGTATAAAATTATCCAAAAATACAGTACCCAGTTTTTATCCTGTGCTGTGCATTGCCTGCCAATTATTAATGACTCTGTTCATTCCTTGCTAGCATAATCTCATTACTGGAATGGATAACTTTTTTTTAACAACATTTCAAACTCCTCCAAAAATACAAATACATATAAGTGGGTTTTTGTTGTTTCTTTTGTTTTAAAATTATTATTACTATTTTTAAGAACTTAGAAACATCAATAATTTCAAAGCTGTTGGCTCAAGAAGCACTTGCGGTGAAGGAATATAGCTCAAGGGCATTCAGTACATTTTAAGTTCCTCTAGGAGCACATGAGAAGAAAGGGAAGAATATGAGCACTAATTAAAGATTAATTTAAATGAAAATGCCTTTACAAGCTCTTTTGTGGAAGAAAAGAAATGCTAGCATGAAAAAAAGGAAGGCTGCCTGAGGTAGAAGGCTGAATTACAAAACTGCAACTGATAACAGCTTTTAATATTTAACATCTTTTGCAGCATCATCCCCACTTACACAAAAATGAGCAAAAGCTTCTTTGCAGAAAAGTAATTATTCTCAAACTCATGCTACGTTTGTGGTGAGCTGACTGTTGAATCCACATGTGCCCAAGGTTTTGTATTTTGCACAGCTTTATTTAATCACATTCTGTGTTTTCATTCAGTGTTAAATGAATGTTGGAGAAAAGGCCTTTTTGTGCTCTCTGAGAGTCTGATCATATTTGCTTGCATCACAGACAAGAAATGATTATAAGTATAGTTCTGTGTCCCGGTTTAGGGCAAATTTTGGGAGGGAACCTCCAAATAGGACCCAAACAACCCCTCCCCCCACAACTGGTCTGGAAAGAGACTTTTTGGAGAAAAGTGGAAAAAACTATTTATTTAACAAAAGAAAACAATATGAAACAATAAAACCTTTAGTTGAAGTGAAGTGGCAAATTGAGAAGAGTCCTTGCCGTAGATTCCGTTCGTCTTTCTCAGTTTTTATCAGTCCCTCCGGCGCTGGAGAAGAACTCTGTCCCAGGCCCCAAAGGGGGAGGGGGGGGGG
>WBMY01001923.1:21900-145717 GCA_013397315.1 Donacobius atricapilla
CTATCCGGAGGGCTGGCCCTGATCCCGGCCCCTCGGCCCAGCCGCAGCTCCCGGGGACTCCCGGGGCCAGCCGGGCCTGGGCCCGGACCCCTCGGCCCGGCCGCGATGTTACCTCATGGCGGGGGTCTGTGGAAAGAGTGCGAATCTCCCAAGATTCCGTATTTAAGCGGTGTTCCAAGGGGTGTACACTTTTTACCTGATTGGCCAGCTTAGCTGTCAATTCCAAAACGGATCAACAATTGGTTTTTTTTCTACCATTTATGCTAAACCAATACAATGTATTATTTCAGCATAAGTTATAGTGCATAGACCTGTTGTTACCTCCCTAGCAGGGCAAAAACTAGTAAGGAAGCAGTTATGCCATGCACAGTAACACTTTGAAAGAGTTAAGGCAGAAAAATAAGAGATTCAGTTCTGTCACTGGAGACATTATTTATTTTTGATGCTTAAATCACATCAGTTTCATTGGAATTATAAGAAAAATTATCTAGGGATAACTACTTGAGACAAACAAATCTGGCTATATACCTATTAATCTTTCTTCAAGTCTGAAACTATATTCTGAAAGCAGTTGGTATTCTGTACACAAGGCAGATTTTTGTTGTGCTGGCATATAGGAGTTCTAAGGGACTCTGCTTTTCTTGCATTAAATACAGCAGTACAGCTCTTTTCTTGTCTACTTGAAGAAGCACATGCACTGGCTGGAAAAAGAAAATCAACAATGTTCACTTTCCATCTTTGTAAACAGAGTTTGGGACATTTATGAAACAGAAGTGCTCCAACAATTTTGAGACATCATTTGATGTTACTTGACTAGCATTCATTAACACAGAGCTCAAAAGATCAAACTATATTGGAACTATATCTCTGCTGCTTTCTACTTCCAACGTGGTCGTTTTGTTTAATGTGGATGGAAATTAAAAGAATGTCAAATGTTGCCTATCACAGAGGAAAAAGAAAGGCGGTCAGAGGCAGAAACAAAATAACAAGAAGGAGATATGAGAAATAAAAAATGTGAGAAAATATCTGCCACAAAATTCCAAGGAACCTACTTTTTTTGGTTCATTCTCCTGGAAAAAAAAAAGTGCCTAATTTTGCTTTAAGCACAAATTTTATATTCCAGTGAACTTGGTGTCAGAAGGGAAAAAAAAAGTGGAGAGTCAACATATATTCCCAAAAGCTCTCCTCCAGATCTTCCCTCAAATATAAAGAACAAAACTTAATTATAAATGTACACAAAATGATGGCCATGGGTGTGATTTTCTATCAAGCTGAGATTCACTGATCATTTTTGTTTTAACCTGAAACTTAAACTTGTAATGCACTTGCTGTTGTACTCTCTCCAGATCTACATTATGAGAGATTCCCTAACAAATGTTCTGGGCACACTGGGAGCTGGGAATATACAAATTTTCTACTATACTAGTAGTCTAATGAGAAGTGTCCCTGCCCATGACAGGAAAGGCTGGAACTAGGTAATCCTTAAAGTACATTCCAACTTTTTACATTCTATGATACTAAAATTGTCATCATTCCCTATCATAAATGTTTGGCCTTTTTTTCCTGTTTTCTTCAGTGTCTCCTGGTTGGCATCTAGAATGCAACACTTTTGTTTGGTCCTTCACTTTTCTTCATGCTTGATGAGATCTTTAGCATCATCTAGCAGATAAATAACATGGGGAAAAAAAAAAAAAACAACAAGCAATTTTGGAATCTTTTTTGTTGTTGTTTGTAGAGTTACAATGATAAGAACGATGGACAAAAATGGTCCCTTAATGCCCTGCAGTTAGGACCTTCTTGGAAAATGTGACTTTTAGGTTCTAATTCTCTGCATTAGTGAAGGATGAGCAACATATTTTAATCTACACGAAGACTGGGACTCTTTTGGTATTTCCCTCCTGCCTCTAAATCATAGCTTGTTAAATGCTTCACACCTTGGGCTGGGGAAAATCTGTATCTTTTGTGGCAGAACTGAGACACCCAGGAAACCTGAGATTGCCTAGGCTTAGAGTTCTGATGTTCAGATAATCAAATGGTAAGTAGGGTGAAATAGGGTCTTAAATTTTACCTTACATTGATCTAGACAGGCTTACTAGATTTTTAAATATTGTAGATGCTTGCTGTGACAAGCACCCTGACAAAAAGAATATCAAATACTATTTCTATATAATAAAAGGAATTCTTTTGAGGGGAAAAGTTAGACATTCGGAAATAATTTCAGGCACTTAATAAATATTTCAAGAAAAAAAAGGAAGAGTTAGGAGACAGTAAAGATATTTTTTTTTCCAGGTTTAAATTTCAGGTATTAAAAATGACATATTCTGATCTTTTAAATATTGTAAAATCTAAAATCCAGTTGATTTCAGTAAGAATGTTCAGCATCTCCCAGAAACTGCCTTAAACCAAGCAAGGTGGGTCATGAAAGTATTTTTAACACATACTCTTTAAATTCCACCATCCTCTGACAGAAAGCCTAGATTTAGAAATAAAACATCAATCAATTAATTGGCTGTTTCAGTGTCTGAATAAGAATAATGATTCTGGGAAATAAGAATTTTGAGAAAGGCAAATGTATTTTACTTGTTTGTTTAACAATACTTAACAATATTTAACAATACTTTATTTAACTTGCACAGTATAGAATCTAGAGAACAAGAATTATTGTGCATCTTATGGAGTCATGCCCATAGTATATGCTTTTTCTTCACCTGTTCTGCTTAATTTCCTTAGCCATGAAAGCAAATTTACTTATGGTTTAAATTTGAAATCATATTACAGGAAATAAACATCTTTGCTTATCAGTACTATTTTAGAACAAATTAAATTTTCCTTACTTTTCAAACATCAAACATGCTTGTGTTTGAAACATAGTTTAGCCCTTCTTTCATCTAATCTTTTATGCTTTCCCTCTAGAAGCTTATTTCAATTAGAGAAGATTCACTGTTTTCTCTGGAGAATATTATCTATATCCAACAATAGGAATTCTATACTGGTGACCAAAATGTCCCTGAAATTAGACTGCCAGGACTAGCTACAATTTTTCACAGTTATAATTAATGAATCAAATGAAGTACTTTGTTTCTGAGATATTAATTATATGCATCCAGCACATACACTCTGAAGGTTATCTTGTATTTTGAATTTCATAACAGATATTCAATACCTATTCATGGATTGTAGGTGCTTCTAACTAAAGTGGTTCAAAAATAAAATCTTAAACTCACATATTTTTTTAGGTAATATTAGTAAAAAATAAGGAAATATTACATGAAACTTAGAACAGTTCAAAGAGAGAATAAGAGGACAAAGTTTTCTTTTCACATGGGAATGATGTCCAAAATCTGCTCAGCTATAACTTGATTATTCTTCCACAACAAAACGACTTCCTGTAGGCAATGGAACATTCAGAAGGTATGGAACATTTCCTGGTCTGGTCACTACATGTAAGTACCAAAGAGTCACAGGAAATAGCCCTTGTCAGTAGCCTAGTCCCCATGCTCCAGTAGTTTCACATTGTGTTATTCTCCCCATTAATCTGTGTATCTATTATACCATCATGATTGCTTTGATTTCGGTGGTTTCTTTTTGTTGTTGTATTTTTTTGTTGGTGGTGGTTGTTGTGGATTTTTTGTGGCTTGTTAGATTTAGTTGTTTTGTTGGGTTTTTTTTTTGTTGTTGTTTGTTGGTTTTTTTTTGTTGTTGTTGTTTTATCTTCTGTGTGTAGGTATGTTTAATGAGCAAATGTAAACACAGATGAGCTTTCAGAGCCTCTCAATTGCCTGGTAGCACCTGTCACTAAAGACAAGGTAATGAAAAAGGTCATACAGGACTCTAGCCAGACCAGTCTTGAAGCAGCAAAAAAGCCCTACTTCATTAATATGTAGGAACTTATGAAATTAGAAAACTTATAAAACTCCAAGCTCTGTCATTCACAGAAATGTCTGCAGGCTTAAGAAGACCCATTTCATAATGGCTTACAAGTAGTACAGAAATTGTCCAAATGCCATTGAGGAAGCAGGAAACCTGAAATGACTCACATGTGTACCAGAGGAACATGACAGCACATAAAGAAAATATGCTCTTCTTACTTACTGGGTGGTGACCTATTTGTGTAGTTTGATCCTCTGTCTTGGTAATGCAAAACCATTGTGTGCTGGAATCAGGTTGACCCAATACAGCAAAGGAGTATATCTGGAAGCACACTTGAGGTTTAATTCTGGAGTCAGTCAGGGCCATTGCAATTCATTTACTATGTTATCTGGTAGTGCCTGTAAATAACTTCTATTTTTCATTTTTTATGTTTACATGTTCTAAGAAAATTAATAAAAAATATTCTATTTTTCTGAAATGGAATAGCATAATATATAATGAAAAATAATAATTTTCATTTTGCAGAATCAGCAAAAAGATGATTTTCCAGATGAGGAGAAAGTGCAGAAATTATTCTTGTTTTCTGAAAATAACATCAATTTGAAATGGTAAATTTGCTGCTGAAGAATATTTCTCACCAGGCTCTTAAAACACATACGTTCAGAGCATGAAAAGTACATTAATGTCTACTATTTTAATGAAAAATATAGAAGCTGCAGGCATATATGCTACTCTGTTTTGTTGGACTTTGTTTCTATTTCTTTAAAGTAGATTTTAATGATCTGTAGTATGCATGGTACATTTCAAGGGACCCCCAGATCTGTATACATGACAATGAATTGCTGTCTTAATATTTCCAACTATCTCCAAAAAAAACCAATTCTCTGCCCTAGCTAACTAAAACTAACTTTAAAAAAAAAAAAAAAACCAAAAAAAACCAAAACACAAAAGCTCTCTGTCCTGCAGCAGTCCAACAGAGCCGCTGCTACACAGCAAAAGTATCCCAGAAAATATTATGAAAAAAACCCCATAGTCTTCAAAACAAATTACACTCTAAAAGTCACCTTAATGCAAAGCACAATATACAAAACAAACAATTAAAAATACAAGCATCATAAAGTCACTCGAAAACACTCCCTCATGGTAAATTAGTTATTTTCACAACACCAGAGAAAAAATATTTTATCAGGTACTAGAATTAAGAGTATGTAATTAGGTTGGCAATTGTGATAAAGAGATTAAGTCATTGTGCTTCATTAATTAATATTAAAATAAAGTGCCAGCTACAACACAACTAGACTGTTATAGTACTGATGATCAGGGTATGCAGACCTTCTTATTTGGTCATTGCAAAATTTCTCTGAAGGTGACTTCAGGATAGCTGTGTACAAGTAGAGTGAATTAATTTTTTGGGTGAAATTCAGTGGCGTAGGATGTTTTAAATAAACCCTGTAGAGTTTAGGGACTCGAAGCATATTTCCTAGCAGAAGAATTAATACATTCTTTTATTCAAAACCTCATCCTAATAATTAATTGCAGTGATATTCAACTTCTCATAACCTGTAAAACAGATGGATTAAGTTTTGGGCTGGGCTGGCTTACTATTTATGCATTAGAAGTTGTGATCTTAATACAAGTAGCCATAAATGGTAGCAGGTTAGGTGGAGGAGGTATTGGTAATGATTTCCAAGCTGTGCCTGGTTATCCAAAACAAAGTTCATCACATGGTGACTTTATTTTTTCTTCTGCAGGTGAAGACTGCTGTCACCATCACATGTGAGAGTAATTTGATTGCAATAAGTAAACAAAGAACAGCTTATCAGCCTAATCAGTGTAGCCTCCCACTGAAGTTTCTAGGTGCATATCACATTTAGACTCAAAACAAGCAATCGCCTCATTCTGAATGCTGGAAATGAAATCCCATAACTGAACAGAAATAGCATACCAATTCAATAGCATACCAAATTTAACCATCAGATTAGATCACAGTTTACCTTCTTATCCACATGGTTGTAGAAAAGGTAGAGAAGTACCTGCTGGACACACTACGGATTTATGTATAATAAGATATCCTTCTTTATTGCATGGCAGGTCATAGTCTATGTTATACAAAAATAATGATCAGTTTTTCTGAGTCAGAAAACTCAGGGAAAGTTAAAAATATTGACTTTAGGAATTATGCATTTAGCCCAACTCTGTGTAGAGCTGTTCTGGGGACGCTGTAGGCTGAGAGGCCAGTTATTGTGTTCATTACTCTTGAATACTGAAAGCTGGAATGGCAGATCCTTACCTTCCAAGGCAACCAGTATTATCTGTCAGAACTTCACTATCAGTTTTGATTTATGGGTTAGTAATTCCTCTGTTGTAACCAGAGACAGGATAGGAACGTTATCTTAGGATAATCTAAACCATCTACTAATGGTTTAGATTATCCTAAGATAACATTAACCTTCATATAAAGAAGAAATCATTTCCCTCCAAATTAAAATTATCTTCTTCATATGCAAAATTCGCCAAAAATTATTGAAGAAATACCTACGGAAATTAATAACATTGCAAACACTCTGGGGAAGGTTTCAATTCCCCACAAAGGACCTATAGTTATTTTGTGCTTCACTAATATTTCTCTGAATAAGAATTCTTATTTTCACATTCACATTTTAATTTCAGTAGAAAAGCCAAGCAGCTTAATGTGAACAAAAAGGTGAAGGTTTAGTTTACCACTATCAGTACAGAATGTATCAAATATTGAAATAATTTCAAAAGGAAGTATTGCTGAAATACTGTCAGGAACTTAAGCCTTAATTAATTCTGCATTTGCATGTGTTTGAGTTAAAGTTAGAAGCATGAGGTATATGATGTTATTATTATTATTATTATTATTATTATTCAAAAACAAACTGTGTGTTTGGGAAAATGTATACGACTGTGATGGAAACATATTTGTATTCTAATACATTAATAAATGATCTGTCATTATTAATAGCCAGAAATAGAATGGCAATTCAACCAGAATAAATAAGAAAGAGCATGACAGCCCGTCATTGCCTAATGAAGCTGAGACATTAAAGGTATTCAATCATAGTATTTTACTTCTACACCTGGATTCTCTTTATTAAAAAGGCATTTGCCTAACGATGCAGAGCAAGGTATTTTCAGTAAATGAAGATGGTTTTCCTGATGGAATGTGGATTGTGAAAGATCAGGAGAGAAATAATGCTGTATTACAGTGCCTAGACAGTGAATGTTAGTTCTGCATGTTTTTGTGCACATAATCAGCTTAATGCCTATGAGTAACTGTTGTATTTTACATATAACTATTCACGTACATAAAATTACTAGTAAATTTAAAATATATGGGATTAAATTTTGGATGAAGGGATATCCTAGTTTTGGAAAGACAGTTGTCTGTCAGGGAAACCTAGAGTTTCCCTCGAAATGGAGAATGTAAATCCCCTCCCTCCAAATTATTATAGTTTTGCAATTAAAGGCTTTCAGGCAAAGATTTGGGAATGGGAATAGCAGTTCTTTACTAGGAAAATTTAAAAAAAAAAATCAAAAATGTAGTAGTGCAAAAAAAACAAAGCAAGCAAACAAACAAACAAAAAATCCTAGAAAAACCCCAATAGAGACAGGGATATGACCTGACACCCTGTTATCTAGGGTGTTGGAAGCAGTCCAAATAAGACCTCCTGGAGTAACAGATGTGGTCCTGTGGAATAGAGATGATCCTGAAGAAAGTCCAGTGGTGGCAAGATGGGTCTGGTCTTCCCTGGGAGTCCAGTGGAAAAGCAGGCTCCTCTTGGGGTCCAGAGGAGCACTGGCTGCTCAGTGTTCCAATATCTCAGTTTTTATCTAGGTAGGAACAGTTGGCTCCCCCCCAACCCCACACTGGGTGGAGCATCTCAATGGAATGATGTAACATGTCATGTTATTGGTGAGCCTTAATGGCCCATTACCAAAAGATATCCCCTGAAGGGTGGACGGGTGGTGAAAGAGATAAAGAAAAACATCTCCCCAACAGATGGAATAGAATACACATTTTGTGGTTACTTAGGAGGATCAATCCATATATATTCGAAAACCTAATGGATGTATTTCTAAAGTGCTCCTCCATGGAGAGAAATTTTTTTGCCTTCAGTGAAAAATCTTTCATGTGATTCAGAAGGAGTCTGTTCTAGACAGAAATAAAGTCAAATAAATTAGGAGTACCTGATGGGTTTTCCATAAGTAAGAAAGGAGGGAAATTAATCCCATGAATGATTCACTGCAAATTACTCACTCAACTCAACCATATTCAAGGAAATTTATAGTCAAAATAATTGACTATAATTCTATTAATTTTTTCTTGCTTATTCACTGTGAGAAAAATATATACCCTAGAGTAGTGCTGTTCATAATATCTTTATTTGGATGTAGCTATGTAGTTATGTGCTCCTGAGGAGAAAATAAAACAATCTGACAAGTAGCAATAATAGGATTGTTCTGATGCTTGGACATGCATCTTGCTGGAAGGGGTAAGGAAATTCATCTTAATTTTTAAAAGGAACTTGTATTTGAATAAAAATATAAACCATCTTTGGTTTATTGATTGTTTATTTGTAATTTAATACATAGATGAAAAATAATTATTTTGTACATGTGATTTTGTAAAAATTTGTAATGATTTTGTCTTACAAATTTGCTTAAACTGCACTTCTGTTTTTTTTAGTTTTTTACCTGGAAACAGAGTATGGGTGTGTCTAAAATTGTGAGTGATTGCAGAATAAAGAAAGATGTAAAAGTAATCGTGCCATTCCATGTTTTCTGCATATATAAAAAGGGCCAATTAAATGTTTAGAAGAATTTTTCTAAATTCTATATAAAATTATTTCTTTGCACATTCAAGGTTAAAAGATCACAGTATATCATCATCCTTTGTTCCGTTTGGCTATAAGATCTTAGCTCTGAGAGATAATAACTGACTTGTTTTAGGTTTTGGAATTCTGTGGTTTTTCATGTCTTTGGGCTTGTCTTGTCATTTTATCAGCAAGAGACAGATAAATACTTGCCAGAAAACTTATTTTCTTACAGAAAAATGTTGATGGGGGAAAAAGAGGAAAATAAGAAAAAATTAAAACTTTCTGCTTGATTTATAAAAATATATTCTGCTTTCCCCCCAGCAAAAAAAGACTTGACATAGAAATGAGTAAAATAGTATGCTAATATCACCTTAATCTGAATGTGTGTTTTGCTAACAAAGAGTTTTAAAACAAGTACCAAGCAGTTTGAGTTTAGACAAAAATAGAATGCACACAATTTTGGCTTTATCAGACAATTTTGCTTTTATGAGACGTTGATGGAGAAGATAGGATGAAATATTTTGTTGTACTTTTAGCCTCTACATTAGCATATATTGTATCGCTAATAAGTTTGTCATTTTTCTCTAGCCTCTTTTTTTTTCTTTAGGAAAACATTCTGGATGAGTTTTGCCAAATGATTTTAATTTCAGCAATTATTGAAGGAAGTTCAAGCTACTGCTTTCAACCCTACTAAAACCTTGATAGTACTGTAATGTGTTAACAAAAAAGATACTGGTAAAGTAAATATTGGATGTGAGAAATTTTAGGGGATCTATGTATTAACTAGGTGGATTGTTATTAGGAACTTATGTTACTTGCAACTGGCTTTACCCAGAACACCTGTGAGATGAGAGAAACATCTCATTGCAACCTGAATATCCTGCAGAGTTAACACCCCTTACCAGTGGTAACTTATTATGCCTGCTATATCCACTAAGCATAGTTAAAATGAAACACCAGTCTTCTAACCCAAACCTTCTGAAGCTGTAGATATCAGCATAATCTAGCAGGCAATACTTACCTAAAAATCTTCCTACGTGTTAAATGTTCAGTTCCTGAACACAGTAGAGTCCCAGCGGTTAAATAGAAATGTACTCTGCTTAGTTCAAAGTACAGTATAATTTGCAACAATGGAATACATAGACATTTATCTCTTCAAACTGACTAGTACATTTTGGAAAAAACGTATTTCCAAACTGAAGAAAAATTTAAAATATATTTGAAGAACAAAAATGTGTATCATTGCTGCTTTTTGTTTTGCTCTCCTGGAAAACTTGCCTTATTTCATTTACTAGATTCTGAATGTGGAGCAATATTACTTTTTGGGTGGGTCTTTTTGCCCTGTTGTGATACAGTGAAGAGTCCTAAAAATTTCATCATATTTAATATGATGTATATTCCCAATAATGAATATATTACATTTGTGACCCAGAAAGCCTTATCAATAGAGTTACTGTATAAGCCTAAGTTCTTTGTTCTATTCAGGAGTAGATTAATAAAGAAGATAGCTGTAAAGAAAATAAAAACCTTATTAAATAAGAAAATTAATAAGGGAATTTGATCAATTAATGCAAAATACAGAATATATTTGATTTTCTATTAATACTGTTATTTCTACTTTTACTAATGGGTGAAACCATTATGGTTTTGTAAATGAGTTGTCAGTTATGAGTTGCTGTTTTATATTGGTTTAGTTTGGCATATACTGCGCCAGTTTTGGAAATCTTTCTGCGCCGTATGATTTCATGAAAAATAACCAGATTTTGAGAGGAGGCTTGGACCACCTGACATTTAGAATGACTCCCAGCCTGATTTATTTTTATAAGTCTATTTTATAATTCTATGAAATAAAGGAAATACAAGTTTAATACTACTACTCTCATATTTGTCCTTCAGAAAAATAATCTAACAAAAGAAAAGGAAATTTTTCATTCAAGCACTGGTGTAAACAAATCTTTTTTCTTTTGTTTGTCTATTCTAGTTCTTCTGCATAAAGTTCAATGATGCAAAGAGTGGAGCTGCTTTCTCTGTATTTTTCTACAACATTTATAATCCTTTATGTGCCTGAGCACTGAATACATCGTGTTTGAACTCAAGCAAGTAAAGATCTCAGAAGGAGCAAGGACAATCTCTTCATTTACCTACACTGCTCTGGCTCTCAGATGTTCTTTAGCATGGTATTTAAAGGCTATCATTATTTCCCATTTCAGCACAATTAATCCTCTCCTTCTATCCAGCCTGTTTTATATTCCTCCTATCTTCTTTCATATTTCAGCCTTTTTTGCATTTCATCCTAGCTAAAAGCTCTTCCTCTTCCCAGTTTTATCATTCCTTGGTATTAAGGTAGTTCTATAGTGGCATTATTTCATCTTCTTGTTGTGTCTTTTCTTAATTTCCTACAGCTTAGCTATGTTTTATTATTTTTTATAACAGCTTGTATGACCTCATCCAATTCTAACTACTACAGAGATCTGGTGATGACATTTGGTGATGATACTCTCATGAGATATAGTCTCATGAAAGTTGCAGAACCAAAAAAAAAACCCTGATGCTTTTCACCCATTTTATAAAGATATTTTAATATCCCAGTAGAGGACAAATATATCTGGTTGTTGTTTTTTTTAATTTACTAATGATTTTTTCAAGTAGTCTGGGAATATCTATTCGCTTATGCTTTATCATAGTGCAGATTTTTATCTGATGTTCTCTGCAAGTATTTATTGTCTTTATCTTACAATAAACGGATGTTGATACCATATTGTGTTCAACACGAAATAGAAGTTTGGTACAATTTTTGCAGTTTAATGTTTGCCTGCTACATTTATTGGAGGATACTTGGTGTTCCTCACAGTCCTTGTAAAGTAGAAAGAAATAAGGTACGAATAAACAGCTCTTACTGCAGACTTGCTTCCAGAGGTGTTTTTATTACAAAAAGAATAGAAGTTGGTCTTACATAATACAGTAAAAACAGCATCAACAACAAAAAGCATCAAGAGAAAAGACAATTTTATGAAAGATGCAATCAACATTGTATAATAGAAATAATGAATCATTTCATGTGAGTAAGATATCCCTATTGTGGCATTAGATATATCCTACTGATGTGGCTCCCCAAGACAAGTTCAATTAGATAAATTATCATCTGTTTTGGAAATGGTTTTCTCAACTTTGCTGTAATAAAAACATAATAATTTTTAGGTTTATTTGCATACTGGTTTAGGCAGATCATCAAAGAGTAAGAGTAGAGTGGTTGAAAAATAGTACTTTGATATTTACATATACTTTTCCATTTTTATTTGGGAATATTTCTTGGAATTTTAAAATATTAACTAGATAATCATAGAGAATAATAAAGCTAATTTTTTTTTTTTTTACCATTTTTTCAGGTTTCCCAGTGTGATGTCATCCAGGAAAATATTATGCAAGGTTCAGTTCAGACTGGAAGTCAGGACAATTATGGAAAAGAGCTGCGAAACATATGCTACATTTGTCATAAAACACAGCGATAATTAATGTTTGAGGAATGAAAGAATTTGTTACAGGATGAGATGAGCGGTCATATAATACAGACTTAGGAACTTTTGGATCACATATTCTTTCAACTACTCTTGAGGCTGTGTATAGCTGAATTTCTTGCTACTCAGTCATCTGATATGCAGATGTGATTAGAAGCGTATATTAAACTAACCATAACTAAGAATTTAGATTTCAAAGTGTCTGTTCTCACAAAAGCACACTGGTAAGTTATATTGAAGAGCGTGTCTATGATGAAATCGCTTCTGGCAAAGACACATGAGAATATTTTTTAATATGCCTTTAAAAATTCCTCTGTCCCTTTAAACCAAAAGGTTGTTCACCTTAGCTATCAGCTCAATAAAGATGTTTCACCACACAGACTTACCTGTCCTGGGCATTTGATGAGGAGGGCTCATGGGTCTCAGCAGAGGTTACTGTGTTCAGTGATTTGCATGTCACAAGCTCTCATCTCAACATGGAAATCAAGTCCATTTTTTACTGTCATTCTTTCCACTTTGTGCTCTAACCCTCTGAAAGCATCTTCCCCCAGTGAAACTCATACCAGCCACTCACATTGTAATTATCTGAGCAGCCTAAAGCCCAGTGATTTATTGGCTTTATTGTAGCTGGAATAAAATGTAAATCTGGATAATAGCTGTCATTTTCAGATTCAGAGCTGGGAATGTGAGATAGAGATTGATTTTTAACTGTCCATTTCCTTAGCTCAGAACTATTATGCAGTGTTGCATTTTGGCTTGTGCTGGATGTCTGTCACTGCAGACACAACAACATCTGACCACATCAGGGTGTCTTAGCCCTCTACAACTGCTTTATTCTGGCACCTCCCAGAAATTCTCCATCAAAATAATTTTTAATTTGGGACTGAATATTTTCCAGAATGGACAATATTTAGTAGGTTGTGAGTTTTTCTCTTTTTTCTATTTTTTTTTCATCACCTCGCCCTCCCTTCCACCCATGGCACCGAAAATTTGCAAGGTCAACTTGTCAATTATAGCGTTGGTCCAAGAAGTTATTATCCAAGGGAAGTAGAAAGCTGAGGAATATTAACACAGCTGTTGCTGTCTCGTCTTCATATCAATATTTTTTAATGGTTTTTGCTGGTTTACGTATGGTAATCTTCTTGGTACATGCTGAAGACCCTTTTTGAGTTTTATTACACATTAAAGAGACTTCATAATGCCACACTGCTATATTCTGTAGCTGAACTGCCAATATAGAATACAGACGATTGCAGGTTGGTATAGTTTCTCTGCAGTAGTGTATTAATCAAATTGGATTTTACAGAAATGGTAGGTAACATGTAAGAAAGAAGCTGTTAATGCTTATGTGTTATATTGATATCGTTACCCTTCCTACATAAAATGTGTTAGCTAATGTACTCTTCCTTTTCTTTTTTTTCTCTAAAGCAAAATTTGCCAGTAAGTAGCAGCAAGCACTCTTCACAAAGATATATCTATGAGCAGTAAAGCAAATATTTTTGAAGTGCGCAAGGATTGCCATTATCCACATAGTTTTTTATGAAAGTGAAAGAAGTTAGAGAAAGAGACTACAGCTGAAAAAAAAATGCATTTGTGTGAATCATTAATGCGGAAAGTAGATTTTGAAAAATGAGTTTCAGTGAACAAAAATATAAAAATATTTTTACAGAAAATAGAAAATTTATCTTTTTTTCTAGGTATTTCAAATTAAATTTAATCTTTACATAATAATGTGATATTTGGCTATGCTTTATATATGAAGTATATTGCATGCTTAATAGAATTTATTCTGTAATTGACAAGAAGGTTCGTTTTTCATAATTAAAAGTTCTTAGTCTCCACTGAGATATGCACACTCACATGAACAGTCAAAATCTATTAAATCCTTCTTCCTTTAAACATAGCCATCCTATTTCTACCAATCTCCATTTTCCATTATGCAGTGAACATAGCTGTTCTTGACAAGAAGCCTGTACAGTCAGTAATATTCTAGTTGTTACCAGGTCTTTGATGAAAATGTACACGTTTAAAATACAAATAATACTTCTTCAGACTTGCAAAACAGGAATATTTTTTACATAGAAGCACGTCAGCTTTCTTTAAAAAATAAGAATTCATTTATTTTATTTTCCAAATATTTTTTTTCTTTTTAAATTAATTAGAGTCCACTTGTGTTCTGCTTTTAACCATGGTCTGGCAACAAACTGTTCTAATGCAGTAACTCTATTAATTTTTCTATTCTCCATTTGCTACTAGAATAACTGAATTGCTAGTTACTAGGGGAATTGCTATAGTTTTAATTTGAAACAGTGATTATATAAAACAATGATTTGTGCATTAGTAGAAGTTAGATTATCAGATTGTTTTTACCATTGCATTGTGTGGGCCTAGATATGTCACAGTGACAGTCTGTTGTTGTTCATACATACATTGAATTTCTCCTAGACGTATGGTAGGTTTTTTGTTTTAGGTGAAGTGATGCTAGAGCTCACTGCAGTTATCAGTACTTGTTTTTACAGTAGTCCATCATTTCACTAGCACTGAGGATGTTCTGCTGGCTGTTTCACATTGCTCCCTGTTTACTACCCGCATAGTATTTGAAAGAAAGTGTCTTTCCCCATCAAATATACTTTGTTTGGGTTGTTTGTTTGGAGAAGCTCATTCTGTCGAATAGTATTAAAAATAATATACTGTTAGGTTAGGGGAAACTGATTGTTTAGCCCTTTGCAACAAAATAATTAATAGTTTATATTCAATTATTTCAGTTTGGATTTCTGTCTATTCCTTTGAATCAGTTTTACCTATGCAGACTGATAACAAGTTTACATAACTTTTCATAAATGTAATATTTGATATTATTGAAAGGAAGATTCTTAATGTTCTTGTGGAAGCTGAGGAACTTCTATTTGTAGATGTATGGACCATAAAACATAAATTGATTTTGGAAGCTGGCATCATCAGCATTTCATGATTGTATCTGTGGGCTGGTACGTTTTTGTTCTTGAGCAGATTCATCCCTTTCATACATATTTTTAGTTCTCTAGGTCTCTAAATTTTTTTTTTCAGCCTGAGCATTTCAATTGCAAATGTGAATAAACAGATGAGATAGAAAGACTGTGAAGAAAGTATTCTAAATATGACTTTTGTGAAGATTTCTAGATTTCCACCCCTTCCATTCATTTGTTAATTGAGCTACTTGATCTCACTCATACTTAAAACCTCAAGTATAATCTGCCATGGTTTTGATGTTCTTCCTCATCATATATCGAGTTATATACATTCATTTTCCTAAGAAGAACATCTTGAACAAATTGGAACAATCTTGAACAAATTGGAACAATCTGTTTTGAGCCCTCCTTTCATTGTTGATTTTTTCCTTTGATTAATAAAACAAGGTTGAAAGCTGTGCTGCCTAAATTTTCACTAATTTTTAAACATCTTTTGCTATTCTTTTATTAAAAAATATCTTTTATTTGTCCACAAATGGTAAACTTAGGTTAATGAGGTAATTTCAATTTACAATTTAGTATTGTTTAAGTGAGTGGAGATATGGGTATCTAAACTGAGTTCTGAACAACAGAAAACAAAACATGCACTTGAAAATCATAAAAGGAATGGATTAATTTGATTTTAGGGTTTTCAGGTATACCTGTGAGTTTACTAAGACCCCAGGTGACACATACATGCAAGAATATAACTATCACCCTTTTTTTCCCTTCCCCCCACTTTTCCCAGCCCTTCCTTTCTTTCATTTATTAATTCTAGCTTTTATTGCTGCAGCTCTGTCTTAAGTTTTCCTAAAGTGTCTGAGGAAAGAGAATAACACAAGATTTTTTTTTTTTTCTGGTTTAATATTGACATGTGTCCTGTGGTGTTCTCTTCCTTTCATTTTTACCAAACTGTGTATTCCAGGTTGTTAGAAATTTGAGAATACTATGTATTTCATTCAGTACTGGCTCTCTTTCAGGTGCCACATTTTGTGGAGTGACTGAATACAAGGTAAAAAAAGCAGCTGCCCCAGGCGAATCACACATTTTCCTTTCTTTCATTGCTCATAATAGAATTATAATGAAACAAGAAATTCTTAAATATTATTTCTGCAATCTGGCCTGCCATAAGGTAGGAGACTGTGAACATTTTGTAAGTTTTAACCCAAATTTGAATCCAGCATGAAAGAAGCCGTAGGTCTTTTATAGTCTTTATTTATTGCCTTGTAACATTTGCATTAACATAGATTTTCAATACTAATAGACTTTGCTGTGCCCTTATGATTTTTAGAGTCTCATTTAATAGAACAGTCATAGCTCACCAGAGCAGTTTACCAAAACTTTCAGAACCACAGTTTTAACAATTTCTGTGTGCTTCCCTGGTCAAAGTATGAATATTTTTATGATAGATAGACAGATCAATGACAGAAGTTAAGGAAATGAGGATTATATCAAATAACCAATATTTTTGCCACTTCAGGATTCTGTGTTTTCTGTAGGACATAATAGAGTAGAAATGAAGAAATGAGCAAATCTAAATCAGAGGAGATGATATATTTCCATGGGGGAACAGTGATCAGGTGTGGATACAAATTTTATCTCAATACTTAATAGTTGTTCCAAATTCAAAGGTAAAAAAGAAAAACCCTTATTAAAATCAAAGCAAACAATTATTTTTAGCAGGCTTCTTCATGTCAGACATAGTATTTAAGCTTTTAAATACCATTTTAAAGGTGAAAAAAAAGATTTTCTTGAAGGCAATGTTAAAACTCAGAGTGAATTCTGTAAGATAAGGCTGCATATGAAGAAAAATCCTGAGTGGAAAAAAGAAACATAGAAATCTGAATTATCCCCTTGTGACCTGTGTGGATGATGTATTTTAGTCTGAGAAGCCGACTTAAATAGAAGTGCTGGCAAAAACTAATACTCCAGATTTATTTATCTGACTGCTGCTTTCTCCAAATGGAAGCCTGACTTGCAAAATTACTTTCAGTTTATGAAATGTTTAATGTAGTAATATTTATTTTTATGATGATTTAGAATAAACTGAAATCTTACAAACCAATATTTACCCAATAAATTTCCTTGTGCTGAAAATTTCCCAGTCTATAGAAACCAATTTTATATATAGTGAGAGAGAAAAAAAAGTGACATCAGCTTATAACAGGAAGCTCCTCTGATTCAGGTATAGATAACTGCATTCTGTCTGATCTGGAACATTAACAAGGATTTATCAAAATTATGTCATTATTTATAGAACACTTTCTCTGGAAAATCTCTTGATTTCATAAAAACTCCACAGAACAAGGTCTACTAACATATAATGAATTTAAAGTACAAGATAATTCATTTGTGATTGCATATTTCTGGAATATCTTAATGGCTCATCAATGTTTACAACAAGTGAAGGATAGAGGATCAAAATGTTTTATTCATTAACAGATACGTTTCTTCACCTCCCCTGACATTTTTACTAACTTCATATAGTTTAACATAAAAAAAGTCAATTATAGCTTGCAAACCTGGAAGCCTAATTTTCTGTTCCAAATATTCACCCTAGACACCTGTAAAAACTGGACTGTACCTTTAAATGTACATACTAAATGGAGTTTTCAGTGAAAAGAGTGACCATTTGGGCCCTTGTCATGACATAATCCCAGCTGGTAACTAAGTGCCATGCAGCAGCTCTGGTGGAATGCAGAAGAGAATTTTAAAAAGATGCAACCTCTGGGTTAAGAATAACTTCATAATTGAAACAAAATAAAGTACAATATTCATGTTAATAATGATATTAATAATGATGTTAATGATAGTAATTAAATTAATAATAGTAATTATAGTAATAATATGGAAAGGGAGATTACAAAAAGAAAGAGAGAGAGAGAGAAATCCCAAGCAGACAAATAATGCACAATACAGTTACTCCCCACCCACTGACTGATGCCCAGCCTGTCTCCAGTGGCCAATCAGCACCTCCTTGCCAAGTTCCCCCAGTTTACATATTGGACATGATATTCGATGATATGGGATTTCCCTTTGGCTAGTTTGGGTCAGTTTCCTGGCTGCTCCCTCCCAGATTCTTACCTGCTCCCTGGCAATGATGGAAAACTGTAAAAACCTCTACTTAGGAAAAGTTCAGGAACAGCTAAGCTCAGGAACAGCCAAGCCATCACTGTGTTATCAACATTATTCTTGTACTAAATTAAAAACAAACAAACAAACTGTACTCTACCAGTTGTTAGGAAGAAAATTAACTCTACCCTAGTAAAAACCAGGACAGCTCTTCATGAATATTAAAAATAGAATATTTCAATAAAAAAAGAAGTTCATTTTAAGGTTGTTTAGTTTTCCTCTGGTATGCTGAAATACCATTTTATTCTTTAAATTTATTATAAACCCATTATATGCCTAATTATAGTAAATTAGCATTATATTTTTGTGTTTGGGTTTTTTTAGTATACAAGAAACACAGTAATATATAGAAGATAAAAGAAATATTCTCTACTTTTCTGACTGACTTATTTCAGTATTTTTTGTGCCATCTTATAATACTATAGGACATTCTATAGTGTATGGGGTATGCCTTCACTGAGGTCAAAGGGGAGCTGATGGATTTCTCATGACTTTATAGAAAGGCCTGTGACAAAATTGACAAAAAGTAGCTATTTCCTCACCCTACCCTTAAGAAACCAATTTACATACTTTACATTTTTTTTAAATAAAGGTGTATTTACTTACGATGCAAAACAAATGGAAGAACAAGAAAGAAATATGTATGTATAGATATTATAGCAAAACACCCTGTGTGTTGCAGGGCAAGTACAGTACAGAGTTAGAGCTTCCATATTGGAAATCTTGTGGATAGGTGTATATATGCTGTAACCGAGATGTGCTGCTGAAGTGCATGTACTTGTTCATTGTGCTGACAATCAGCACAGAACACTTTCTTCATGTGCTCCATACAAGCTGAACCCACAACTTTTGCAGAACTTAGTCAATGAAAACAGATGTTTCCAAATGATCCTGCTGGATTTAGAGGACATTTGCTGTCGTAAGTCTCTTAAATATGAGTCTCAGAACTCATACTTTTTGTTTCCCCTCCAAGAATATATATTATATATAAATGTTTTACCCAATTAATTTAGTTCTGATCTTCTGAGCTGAAAACTATGAGTTTATATCATGTGCAGAGTGGATTTCTGCCATGCTGTAGATGTATTCTGCTTTCATTTTCATTACTGAAAGTTATAAAATTCAGAAGTTGGGGCAATTATAAAAAAGCTGTGTATTCTTTCATTTTCTCTTTGCTTCTTGCAGAGCAAAGGCACTAACATAAAACCTCTCCTGATTATTTCTTTGGGCTATATGGGTAATTACAGAACAGATGATGGAAGAGCATAAAGATTGACAGAAAATCCTTAGAAGCAATCTAATTTTGCCTTTTTTAATGTATATGCTCATTAGTAGTCTGCCCATTTTTTATGCAGAAGTTTCTACGATGACTCCAGGCTGTTCTTAGACTCAAAAGGGTCCTCAGTAAACTGCAAAGTAAAAAACTCTTTTTTGCTGCACTTTCATAACTGTTATGTTACTGTAAAAAGAAATTCTTTTCATCAGTCAAGGAGGCTAATACCTTAAACAATTTTCTTTTAAATTGCTTCTTAACCTTTATATCTTTTATAGCTATTGCTTATAGAGAAAGTATATATGCTTGTACTTTAGCTAGGTAACATGTCTGTGCATGTATTTGCTGTTTACTTTCTATGTTGAAATAATTCTTAAAAAACACCATTTCCCCAATTTTTTTCTCTTGTTCCAATGATGTCTTGTATGACTGATATTACACTATTTTCAGTGAGGAGTAGGAACTGAATTCTGGCTCCTGTGGCGTAGGACTTAATGCTGTTGTCCTCTTAAACTCATAGTTTTAACATGAGCCTTCTGAAGACCACATTGTTACAAAAACTAGAAAAGTAAAAAAAATATGCTTTTCACCAGCTTTTCATATTATAATGGTAAGTTTTGCATCAACACAGCACCTAGGGATTGAGGTCTCAGTTTACATACCATTATATAAAAACAAGGCTATGGAAAACAGGTCCCTATTATAAATGATTAGCAGAAATCATATGGCTGGCAATTGTTTGGACACAGAAGTGCTGAAACAGTATTAAGGGTATGCAAGTTTTACAGAAAAGGGAAGGGAAAATATTTTTTCAGAAAAAAAATACCTAATGTCTAAAAGAATTCTGTGGGATGGTGTTCTGACATTCCCAGTGAGAGGGGCAGCATAAGGTGCCAAAGGCAAATGAGTACAAGGTGACAGAAAGTCCTATATCAGAGGGTAATTCCAGATGCTGAAGGTGAAAGAGATGTTAGGTGGGTAGGGGATAACCCATGATATGTTTGAAGAGGTGTTCTTGACTCCATGGAGAAGTGTAAGCCAGCAGAGTGTCAAGAAGAGTGACACTGTCAAAGTGACAAGGTAGAAGAAATCATTGCGGCCTCATTTGAAGTGGACAAAAGTTGTGCTACACAGCAGTTTTCACAAAAAGGAAAGAAAAAGATCCAGAAACTGACAAGTAGACAAGAGCCAGGATGAGAATTTTAGGTATGAGGTCTGACAGCAAGGGCTGGTCCTTGATAAATGAGCACACACAGAAGTGGGGACCTCAAGAGCTTTGACCTGAGTCAAAGATAGATGCAAGAAATGGTGCAAAGTAACAAGACAAATTATGTGATCAAAAAACATGGCATCTCGGAGAAGGGAATCCAAAGAAAATAGTTAAAATTTGATAATTTTCTGTATTTCATGGTGAACATTAGTAACCACAAAAAAGACTTCTGTGGTACAATGCAGTATTATGGAACATAAAATATTTGTCAGTTGTAATGTAAGCATATTTGTTACAATGCTGTAGAAGAGTCCATTTTAAAACAATAACTCTGGCTGATCTTCCACACTTTGCTGATATTCCATTATTAATCATGGCATTTGGAAAGTAAAACCCTTTGGTCTAACCATCAAATGAAAAGATCATTAATAAGCTGCTAACTCCTAATCATGTACAAATATTCTAACTGTGAAGTGAATGACTCCATTTAAAAATTATTGTGTCTCAATATAAAGAGAATTTTCATTGTGTAGTCATCTCTGATTACAATGAATGGGGACTAGAGTCATCTTGTCTGTAGGAACAAGGACGTCTGGATGGACACGATGTGGTGTGTCCTCAGGTAGTTTTTGAAATATATTCTCCTTCCTCACAGCAGAGTTATATGGATATATGCTTTACATAGACCAGCAAATTGAAATCAGACGATCCCTAATTTTTATTTAACAATGTTATCAATAAAAAAACTCCTGTTTTTTTTAATAAACATATTGGGAAATTCTGGGGCACATTAATTTTACCATCTGTAAAAAGTATTTTTTTTTTTAAGTCCAACTACTAAAGCACTAATTCCTATATAGTGTAAATGTTTTGCAGATTTTCCACAGTCATCTCTAGGAGAGTATGAGTTCATTGTGCTGGTCATATCTATACTTCCCTTATTTTTAATGGTGTAATAATAGGCCTCATTTAAAATAGACATGTTTACAGTAGAAAAGCCCTCTGAAAAGTGTATGTCCAAACCAAGAAAAAAAAGAGTTTGCATAATGAATACACCATAAGCAATTTTACAAAAGTCAAATATGACATCTTAATTCCTCAGATTTTTCTTTTTTTTTTTTTTTTTTGTCTGAAATACTGTAATCTAGCCTTTTCATATAAAGCAGCTCTACTTGTGGTCTTACATTTCCTGGAGGCAGCTGATTGCCTTGACATGTCTTTATAACAGATGATCACAATCAGAGTACCATGTAATTCAGTATCTGTTTTCAAAGAATGAAGTTTAATCCAATAACATTTTATTAAATTCTCAGTTCCTGTAGGACTGCTTTGGAAGGATATTCAAGGTAAATAATTTTATTTGGGAGCACAGCTTCTGGTTACTCTTATCTTTTCTAATGAAAATTTATTCAATGCAACAGTAGATTCACTATTTGTTAAATTTTGATATTTTGTGAGTGGGAGATTTTGTGTGTGCATACTAAATTTTCAGCAGAAACTACATGACCTGAAACAAATTACTTTATTTCTTTCATTAATCAAAAAATTAACTCTTTTCTGCTTGAATATTACAGTTTAGAGGGGAAAATATTTTAAAGTGCTACAGTAGTTTAGTATCTCAGTGAACTGAAAAGAGCATTTTCATAGCAAGGAACAGATTCTTACTAAGACTCTTTGAAACTCTTCTTTTTAAGGAAAACAGAAAGTAAATTTTGTTGAAGTTCTTATTAAATACACCAACTCTCCTTACATGAAAGGGTATAATTTCAAGGTTCCTAAGAGGTCTCTAGGAGTTAGGAGCTGCACGCACAGAAGAATTCATACTTGTATCAAGTAATTCATAATCAGTACAGATGGATCAGCAAAGAATGAGAGAATTAAATCATTACCATATAAAAACATTTTTTATAAATGAAATGCTAGCAGCTTGATGAAATCCCAGTGGTAATAAAATAGCATATTTCAGATCTTTCAGGAAATTTCAGAATTCTGAGAACTGCTTTTCATTTCTTAACTGAGCAATTCATATTTCCCTTCCCTTCCCTTCCCTTCCCTTCCCTTCCCTTCCCTTCATATTTATGATCCTTCTATTTAAATACTTTTGACTTT
This sequence comes from Donacobius atricapilla, assembly GCA_013397315.1. Taxonomy (NCBI): domain Eukaryota; kingdom Metazoa; phylum Chordata; class Aves; order Passeriformes; family Mimidae; genus Donacobius; species Donacobius atricapilla. The sequence continues at coordinate 44,838 of WBMY01001923.1, forward strand.
TAATCATGAAGGATATATATGTAAACTGATTGACTATTTAGTGTATAATTCTTGCAAACAAGTTTTCCTCGACTCTAAAATAAAATTGATGATAAAAAATATGATACAAAATAAAACCAGATTGCTTAAATCTACTTTTGTATCATACTTTTTAATCTGAGTTTCACAATTTGAAACATGTGAAGAAAAATTTTTTTATACTTATATGGAATATAGAGGGGATAAAATTTTAAAACAGAGTCTGTGTAATGGACTCATCTTTACCTTTTCAGGAAAGAAGTTCATGCTTTTAGAGCTAAATTCTCTAACTGTACCCACAGACTGAATTTGCTCCTTCCTCTCTGTAGCAGACATTAATACAACCAGTGCTTGCTGTGTAGACACAGCTGCAGACACCACAGAGCGGATTGCAGAACTTTCCAGGAATGAGTACACCTTCTAGGTCAGTGAAATCTCTGCTCTTCAGGATGTGCTGACATGACATACTCAAGATTTTTTCCAGCATGCGGGACTAAATTTCAGTATGGCCTTCATTGTCTTTCAGGACCTTCACGTTTCAGCTACTGGATTGACCAGAACATGTATTATCTTTATTTAGGAAAAAAGAAAAGAAATTAAATACTTCCTTATGAATCATAATAATACTTACTTGTGTTCAGGTGTTGGAGTCAGTGAAAAAAAAAATCACAAAAGTATTAAATATAACAGCACCTTGGGAAGACTGAGACTTTTGTTGTGAGATATGATTTATCTTTAATTATCATTCTCTGCTGCACTGTCGAGCTTCAGGATTGGTTGTCTCATGCTGGATCCCATTGTGATAAATCCAGGAATGGAGTTATATCTGGTAAACAGAAAATGAAGGAACTTTTTAACAAAGATCTTCATCCTATTTCAGATTTTGAATTTTTCTTCACTTCATGCTTTTTTGCCTTATGTATCTTTTTGAAGAACTGGTCCTTTGCTTATTTGCAATATAATCTCTGTTATAAAAAAAAAGTAACATAGGTAGGCACATAATTTTAATTTTATTTTTTTTTTCCAATAGAATTATGAAATCATAATAACTTCAGTGGGATTTTGTTTACGTTTGTTTGTTTTGGATTTTTTTTTTGTTTATCTGGAAAAGTGTGTAATTGTCCTAGATTAAATGTTAAATTTTTACTCCCTTCTCAAGCCAAAAACCTGACTGCTTATGACTTGCTGAATAACAGTTTGTATTAATTCTTAACACTATATGTTCTATGTGCTCATAAAAATGTTTTCTGACATTTATCAAACTAAATATGAATTACAGCTCCAATCTGCAGACATAGAGCACATCATGTTTCAGAACTGATGAGCACTGGCTGAAGGCATGATTTGTTTTCTGAGAAGACAATAAAAAGTCTGGTGATGTCACTTACAGAAGGGTAGAAATCTCCACAAATTTATTAACTGGGTATAACCACTGAAAGCCTTAAAGTTAAAAAGCTACATTATGAAGAAAGAGAAAAAATATATTGTCCTGCCATGACTATGCGGGGAAAATACATCAGGAGACTGAACTGGTGAGTGTAATATGATTAAATAAATAGCATGAGTGTTTCAAATAATATCCAGAGAAGATAATGCTCTTTAAAAATTAACTTTCTGTATTCCTATGAATTTGAATAACTAGCGAAATATATATGTATCTAACCTTCTACATAACATTTTGAAAAAATCTCCAAATAACCCCCTGCCCATATTCAGTTATATAGCATAGCATTCCAGCATTCCACATGCAAATAGATAAATCCATTTGCACAAAACCCACAGCTGCCGAGCCATTTTCATAGCTGTCAGTGTTGCAATCATTTTTGATTGTGTTTTCTTAGTTACCAAATGGAGGCAGAGATTCAATCACAGAGCTGGTCAGGAGCAGCAGTGGCATTGAATTCTACTCCAGGCCAGGGTTAATACCCTGCTGCTGGAGCAAGAGGACAGCGGAGCAGCAGGCCCTTGGATCTGATTTGCAATTGCCTCCTGAGGCTGAGCATGATGTGGCTCTGTTCATCAGATCATTGGAAGGAACAGGAAAACAGAAAAATTGTCTTCTTTAAGAGGATTGGTCCTAAGCCCAATATAAATGGGGAGCAATTGTAAATAAAATAACCTGACAGTTTAATAGTTTTGCCAGAAATACTTTTCAGCCGTATAAAACAGTGAAACAATAGTAGTGGAGATTTACTCCTTATCAGCTATTAAAACATTTCCTCACAAAGACCTTTTGGATTTCCATTTATTGATAATTAAGTAAAAATCTTTCAAAGAATAGAATATAATTTTATTAGATTCCTCCTCTGCTGCATCTTTCATTCTCTTATCTTTTCTAAACTTTGCTTCATTTAGTTCATTTGCTGCTTATTGTTTTCATTCCAAATGTATGACTTATTTGCAAGTCTGTTGCATTTTAATTTTCACTTTTATTTACATCTATGTATCTTACCTATTTCTTAAAAAGTTATTTTGTTTGTTTGCTTTTTTTGTTTAATCTTTTTTGGGCTGGCTTACTCTTTTTCTGGAATTTATTTTGATATATTTAAGACTCTGACATTTCTAGCAGGCTGACCTTCAGTGTGGCTTTATCTCATGGAAAAGAGATAAACATAATACCCTAAAACTGGTCTATACTATGGTTTATTATTATATTTAATGGCATATAATATTATATTAAATGGTTGATGCATTGCATGCAGCTGTGGATCTTGCCAATCTACATTTTACATTATTAACCCAATTCTTTTCACAAGTGTCCCCATGCTTTTGTATTTTAAAGATTCCCTAAAAACTCCAGCCCATTACCACAAAGAAGATTTGCATGCTTATTTCTTCCTTTTAGTCTCTTCTCTATGTCTAGACTTATGGTTAGGGGCACTTCATACTTAGCTTAACTTGGCCCTGCGCAACTCTTGTATTTCTCTTTCATCAGGAATTTTGTGTATCCTTTATTTTTCTCTGAAGCAGATTCACTAATTAGTTTGTGTGGAGAATTTTTCAACCATTTCTACGAGTTTGATCACATACTTTGCTTCTGTATAGGCACACTTTAAATTAGGGAAATCTGGGACCTTGAGATCTATAAAGAGCTGGCGCTGAAAAAAAAGTGGCCTCAGTAAGATGGGGACCCAGAAAGAAGGCAGCAAAAATCTTGGCTGGAGAGAAGATCATGAAAGTACAGAAAGTTCTTGTATACTGGGGAGTAACACGGAAAAAAATGACAGAAGACCCTGGCCAGTGATGGCCCAGACTGACAGCAAGCAGCTGAATGTCTCACCTTTTTTCCCAGTCACTTTCTTCCCAGTACCCCTGGACTGGGTCTCATGAAAAGAGAATTCAAGACCTACAGAACATAATGTTATGGGTGGGTGGGCGGGCAGGTGAAAGGAGAACAACTGGGTGTGTGAGAATCAAATAGGTTAAAACTTCAAATTTTAATTCTTAAATACATAACACTCTCCAGATCCAATACATGTTGCCATTTAGACTGCCCCACCCATGTAGTAGGCAAAACCCACTCTTTATCTGGCACCATTAGTTCTATCCGTTGTAAAGAGATCCGTAGAGATCAGGAAGCAAATATGTATTTTCACCGTAGCTAATTTTTTAATTGAAGAAGACTAATGGATATTTAATGTTTTAGCACATAAAAAAGATAATTGCTGTCAAATATTCAAACGGTAATTTATGACAAGATGTTCATAGTCCTAGAAGTAATAAATAGAAATCAAAAATAATTCCAATAAAAACTGCAAGAAATACCAGCTTCTCTGCTCTGATTCATTATAACATCATGTAATGCACAGAATTGCAGAATCACAGGATGGGTCAGGTTGTAAGGGGCCACAGTTGGTCACCTGGTCCAACCTCCCTGCTCAAGCAGGGTAATCCTAGAGCACAGGGCACAGGTTTGTGTCCAGGCAGATCTTTAGTATCTCCAGTGAGGGAGACTCCACAACCTCTCTGTGCAATTTGTTCCAGGGATCAGTCACCTATGCAATAGAAAAGTTCTTCCTCATGTTCAAGTGGAACTTCCTATAAATCAGTTTCTGTCTGTTGCCTCTTGTACTATTTCTTGGCACCACCAAGCATAGCCTGGTCCATCCCCTTGACACCCTGGAAAGGTTATCAAGCAAATCATCATGCTTGTTTACAAACACATGAAGGACAATAAGATTACTGTGATTATTTTTTTTTTCTTGAATACACTGAAAAATCTGAAGTTTCCAGAAAGAGATAATTAACTAGAAGGATAGGATGAGAGGAGAGCAGTAGATGGTTTTTATCTTGNTATTGATAATTAAGTAAAAATCTTTCAAAGAATAGAATATAATTTTATTAGATTCCTCCTCTGCTGCATCTTTCATTCTCTTATCTTTTCTAAACTTTGCTTCATTTAGTTCATTTGCTGCTTATTGTTTTCATTCCAAATGTATGACTTATTTGCAAGTCTGTTGCATTTTAATTTTCACTTTTATTTACATCTATGTATCTTACCTATTTCTTAAAAAGTTATTTTGTTTGTTTGCTTTTTTTGTTTAATCTTTTTTGGGCTGGCTTACTCTTTTTCTGGAATTTATTTTGATATATTTAAGACTCTGACATTTCTAGCAGGCTGACCTTCAGTGTGGCTTTATCTCATGGAAAAGAGATAAACATAATACCCTAAAACTGGTCTATACTATGGTTTATTATTATATTTAATGGCATATAATATTATATTAAATGGTTGATGCATTGCATGCAGCTGTGGATCTTGCCAATCTACATTTTACATTATTAACCCAATTCTTTTCACAAGTGTCCCCATGCTTTTGTATTTTAAAGATTCCCTAAAAACTCCAGCCCATTACCACAAAGAAGATTTGCATGCTTATTTCTTCCTTTTAGTCTCTTCTCTATGTCTAGACTTATGGTTAGGGGCACTTCATACTTAGCTTAACTTGGCCCTGCGCAACTCTTGTATTTCTCTTTCATCAGGAATTTTGTGTATCCTTTATTTTTCTCTGAAGCAGATTCACTAATTAGTTTGTGTGGAGAATTTTTCAACCATTTCTACGAGTTTGATCACATACTTTGCTTCTGTATAGGCACACTTTAAATTAGGGAAATCTGGGACCTTGAGATCTATAAAGAGCTGGCGCTGAAAAAAAAGTGGCCTCAGTAAGATGGGGACCCAGAAAGAAGGCAGCAAAAATCTTGGCTGGAGAGAAGATCATGAAAGTACAGAAAGTTCTTGTATACTGGGGAGTAACACGGAAAAAAATGACAGAAGACCCTGGCCAGTGATGGCCCAGACTGACAGCAAGCAGCTGAATGTCTCACCTTTTTTCCCAGTCACTTTCTTCCCAGTACCCCTGGACTGGGTCTCATGAAAAGAGAATTCAAGACCTACAGAACATAATGTTATGGGTGGGTGGGCGGGCAGGTGAAAGGAGAACAACTGGGTGTGTGAGAATCAAATAGGTTAAAACTTCAAATTTTAATTCTTAAATACATAACACTCTCCAGATCCAATACATGTTGCCATTTAGACTGCCCCACCCATGTAGTAGGCAAAACCCACTCTTTATCTGGCACCATTAGTTCTATCCGTTGTAAAGAGATCCGTAGAGATCAGGAAGCAAATATGTATTTTCACCGTAGCTAATTTTTTAATTGAAGAAGACTAATGGATATTTAATGTTTTAGCACATAAAAAAGATAATTGCTGTCAAATATTCAAACGGTAATTTATGACAAGATGTTCATAGTCCTAGAAGTAATAAATAGAAATCAAAAATAATTCCAATAAAAACTGCAAGAAATACCAGCTTCTCTGCTCTGATTCATTATAACATCATGTAATGCACAGAATTGCAGAATCACAGGATGGGTCAGGTTGTAAGGGGCCACAGTTGGTCACCTGGTCCAACCTCCCTGCTCAAGCAGGGTAATCCTAGAGCACAGGGCACAGGTTTGTGTCCAGGCAGATCTTTAGTATCTCCAGTGAGGGAGACTCCACAACCTCTCTGTGCAATTTGTTCCAGGGATCAGTCACCTATGCAATAGAAAAGTTCTTCCTCATGTTCAAGTGGAACTTCCTATAAATCAGTTTCTGTCTGTTGCCTCTTGTACTATTTCTTGGCACCACCAAGCATAGCCTGGTCCATCCCCTTGACACCCTGGAAAGGTTATCAAGCAAATCATCATGCTTGTTTACAAACACATGAAGGACAATAAGATTACTGTGATTATTTTTTTTTTCTTGAATACACTGAAAAATCTGAAGTTTCCAGAAAGAGATAATTAACTAGAAGGATAGGATGAGAGGAGAGCAGTAGATGGTTTTTATCTTGACTTTAACAGGACTTTTGATGCTATCTGACAAAAGAAGCTCCAAGTAAAAATGGTGAACTACAGGGAGTGGGACTAGAAACTGGCTGAGCTGCTGGGCTTAAAGGATTGCAGCAGCACAAAGTCTAGTGGGAGGTTAGAAGAGGTCAGCACTTCTTTACCCAGTACTGTGCAACATCTTTTTTAGTTATCTGGATGATGGACCCAAACACATCCTTTGCAAGTTTTTTGATGATGGGAGGAACCCCATGCACCCCTGCTGACTCTCTGGGGGCAGACTTGGTAGAAAAGAGCTCTGCAAAGCCAGCCAGGGGTCCTGGTGAATGCCAAAGTGAACATGCACTCATGAGGCAAGAAGACTGACTCAGTGATGCCCTCAGTGACAGGAAAAGAGGGAATGGACACAACTGAAATAAAGGAAATTCTATTTAAACAAAAGAAAAAAAATCTCTATTACTGTGACAGTGATCAAATCAGGCCAAGTGTTTTTTTTTCTGGGATCTACATCCCTGGAGATAGTTAAACACCAATAAGGCGTTATATTGAGCAATCTGCTGTATCTGGCACTGATCTGAGCAGGCTGGTTGAACTGGTGATCTCTGGAGATGCCTCCCAGCAAAGCCACTCCATGATTCTGTGGGAGAGCAACATATAAGGCCCACCAGTATCAGAATTTTATTAATTCAGTGCCTTTATTATAAAATGCAGAAGACAATTATTTTGGCCTGTGTGAATTTTTGGTTTCAATAGGGAATATCATTCTTTTTACTGACAACATAGAAAGGTTTGAAAACTTAAAGAAAATAATTATCTTTTTTGCACAGTTTTTAATAGGGCTTTTAACTCAGACAAAATTCTGAAAGTTCACCATCTGTTTCATCTGACAAAACCTTTCACTGCGATATACTGTAAGTGTTCTGATTCAAGTGTAGTTCCCTCTCCTGGCCTTCCCTATGACACCTTTTAACAGCCACATTCCATTTCCTAGTGTTTCAATCTTGCACACTTTTAATTTTTGTAAAAAAAAAATCTCACTTCTGCCATAAGGGGATCTGCATTAACTCTTCTGACTTTGGTAATAGTTTGACACATTTCAACTGTTCTGCCTCAGTAATATGTATTTGTGTTCTCTTACTATGTCCATGGCAAGGGCTAGTTAGTTAAAAAAAAAAAAAAAGAAAAGAAAGAAAAGATAGATTGGAAAAATCCTTATAATCCCTCAAAAAAATCATAGAATCATAGAATGTCAAGGGGTTTTGAAAGGATGTTAAAATTCATCTAGTCCCAACCCCCACTGTCATGGGGAGGGAGAATCTACCACTAGACCAGGTTTTTCAAGGCCTTATCCAGCCTGGTCTTGAAAAATTCTGGGGTTGGGGAACCCACAATCTCCCTGGGCAACCTGTTCCATTGTCTCACCACCCCTGCAGTAAAGACTTTCTTCCTAATATCCAACCTGAATTTCCTCACAATTAATTTGGACCATTACGCTTTGTCTTATCACTACAGTTCCTGACTAAAAGTTCTTCTCTGAATTCTCTGTAGGCCCTCCTCAGATGCTGGAAGATGCTATGAGGTTTCCATGCAACCTTCTGCTCTCCAGGTTGAACAACTGCAACTTTTTCAGCCTGAAAATTCAGCCTTTCTTCATCTCTCTAGTTTGTTTCAGAGATAACTTCAATACTACTAGCATTTCAGAACTAGCCCTCTGACTTTAAACACCTATTTCTTTATTTTTACAAATGTTTCCTTGAATATTTTTGGTAAATTTAGTTAAAAAAAGAATTATTGTGTTTTCTTATAATAATAAATGTATTAATCTCTCACTCGGGATATTAAGGACATGTCATGTGTCAGCTAATTCATCTTCTATATTGAAACTGTTAAGTTTCAATAAACTTGAATATTCTATAATTTTGCAGAGTTATCAAAAAACTGTCACATTTTCATTGTTCTGATTTCTATAGATTAAGAATATTGGTTAAAACCACTAAACTTTTTTTCTGGTGATGTATGTCTCTACCAAAATATTGTTGTAGCAGAGAGAAACTTCCCTGAAAAATAATGAAGTTTCTGTAGTTCCACAGATCTGATTGACAGTATGGTAATTTTACTGGGCATAAGCCTTTAGTCAGATTTTGCTACAAGCTCTGCTTTTAATGATTTTGCCAAACTGTCATGTCATTAATCACTGACATTTCTTTAAGATTCAGAAGGTTGCAGAAAACTTCTAGTGAAGTAAGTTTTATACAAAAAAGCTTTTTTTTTTTTTGTTTAATAGTACAGTATAATTAATTTTTTTTCAGTTTTTTACACTTAACATTTCATCCAAGCAAAAGCAGGTGTCTCATTCTATCTACAAAAGAGATAGATTAAATAAGCTCCATTGTAGCCCCGCTCAACCTTGTCCTAAACATGCAGTGTAAATCAATCAGAAGGCTTTCAGATAGAAAACTTTATTTAAACGATAATGTAATTTTTATGACGGCAATTTTATATATAATTTAATCTATCCCGGCATGCATTTTGTGCAATCAGTCTCTTTCCAAAGTTATTTATTTTACTGTGCATACTTATCACTTAATTCTTTCACTTTATTTGTGAACAATTTATCCATTGAAATGATATGGTGATGAAAAAGAGAAAATAAATGCAGGATATAATCTTAATGAAGTAGTCCAATGCAAAGAAATGCCATCAATACTAGGCATGCCTTTAGACTGAGAGTTCTGTGAATATTTGTGAACATTAGCAACAAAGACTGAAGCTGAAAACTATGGTAACATCGGATTCAGTGTTTGGTGCAACATCAGCAGCAGTAAATGGGATTGAGATTCTTGAGCACTGATGTGGCTGAGCAGGAACTCCCAGCTCTGTTGATTTAACAGACCCACTCTTAGCCAGATTAATGACATGAGCTGGTTTAAAAGGAAGACTTATTTTCTCCCTTTTTTGTTGTTTTGTTTTGTGGGTTGTTGTTGTTGTTGTGTGTGTTTTGGTTTTGGTGGGGTTTTTTTTTGTGGTGTGTATCTGAGCTAAATGTTCAGGAGTGCCACCTTTCTTTTCCTCTTCATCTACTATGAACATCGTAGTTCACTGCTTATGTCTGCGTAAATGAAAGACCTTACAAACAAAGAACAAAACAAAGGAGATGAAAAGAATCATAATGGTCTTGCTTAATCCCACCTAAAGTAGGCATATGACTAAATTAGAAATCCGTTTTTCAAAGTTCAGTTTGTAGCATTGGCAAGAGAGAAATGGCTTAAGGGAACAACTCAGATCCTGGTGGGCTGAAAAGCTCTTTAGAAATACCTATGTCTCATCAATGACTGCATGCCTGGAGTCTGTTAAACATTAAAAGGCTTTTTATTTTTTCCTTTTCCCCTAAATTGGCTGCAAAAGGAATGGAAAAAATATAGTCTGAACTTTGATATTAAACACTGTGAACTGTAAAGAGTAAATCCAACCAGGTAGAGACGGCCCAGGATAAATCTAAATCTGCATTAGGTCTCTCTTTCCTCTCCTTCTCTCTGTAAATTAATAAACTTTCTTTAAAAAATTAATTTTATTCATCTTAAGCTTAGACACAAAAAGTGGTTTGAACTGCTGGTTTTTCCCAAGACAGTAAAATTAAAGGTTTCTTTTGTTATGACTAGTTCAGCATTCTAGCATCAAATTGTTTAAATCTCACTTCTGATGACAGTAGATTCATTATCCAAAATCAATGGTAGATGTCCTCTGGTTTCTGTCTCTTTCTACAGGCCACTGATCCTAATCATATTATTCCATGTGTAAAAATTCAGAAGATCAAGTTTTCATCTCACTTTGAAGGACTGAAGATAGTTAATTTGAAGTATTTTAATTGGCCATGCATGACCAGAGCTAGCTGATTAAAATGTTTCTTCAGGGTTTTCTTGAACATTCATGTTAAATATATTTTAGTACTATTTTATTCCTGTAATTCAAAATGCTTGACTAATTAATCTCATATTAAATTTAGATGCCCGGTAGTATGTAATCTAATTGGAAAGTACATTTTGAATGCTGGGAAAAATAATTCTTTTGCCTAGCTTATATGGCAACACAATAATAAAAAAGAGAGAATGATGAAGCAGGAAAGGAATAGATGTTATTAAAAAAAGAGTTAGTTGAAACTGGGAATGAAAATGAAAAAGGCACTGGAAGCANAATAGGAAGTAGTATATGACCAGAGACTCTTCAGATAGCTTTCACTGACTCCCTATAAATTTCATTCTGATTTTTAGCAATAAGTAGTCAACATGTTCTGAGCTAATGTCCTTCACTTGACATTTCAGTTAGTCTACAATTTCTTGATTTTAAATGCCTTCTGAACTGATACATGAAATGTAATGTAAATGAAAGTAAATTGAGATGAGATACTATTCACATTCATTTTTCAGCTTTTGCTTTGCCATGTTAAAAGGGGGAAAAAACTAAAAGGGACAAAACCAAGGACAAGTGTGCTTGAAATGCACTGTTTGGAAACTAAAGTATGAATGCTTTAAATTAAGATAAAACTATGCGTAATACTGAAGAAATGGGTTAAATTTTTGACCTTGTACAGTGCAGGGATGGATACAATATATAGTCCATTTTTCCAAGCCATCTTGTCAGAAATGTGTGTTCCAGAGTATTAACATAGTGGTAGCTCTCATAAATATCATGATCTCAAGGTCATATCAAGAGGCACAAAATATAATTTGAAAGTTTCCTTTTGTTCTTTCTTAGTGGCTCTATCCTCTCAGGTTGGGACATATAAATCCACAAAGTAAGTGTTTTTCATTATGGTATTTCTGGAAGCTGGAAGACAGAACACACTTTAAGAAGTAATGTAATTAGTAATAGGAACCAAGGAACCAAAGAATACACAGGCAAGAAAAAATAAAAGCAACTTCATAATCATTTCTTCAAGAAAAAGAGATGTGCAATTTATGGCGGTGGAAGCTGAATGATGATAGACTTCTCAGAGCAAGTGTTGATGATTGCTTGTATTTTTTTAGGCTTGTAACCCAAAATAGCTGATATGTGACGGTTGTGCTGAGCTAATCTGCCTAAGTCTGTGGCAGATGCTAGTCACAATATTCAATAAGCTGGGAGTGCAGAGGTATCCCGGAGAGATGATTGATTTTCAAGGATCATTTCTTGCCTGCTCAAGAGCGGTTCAACTCAATGTGTAACACGTCAAAGAAAAGTGGCAGAAGGACTGCATGGGTGAAAAAGGAGCTCCTGATTAAACTGAAGTATAAAAAGCGTGCAGAATATGCAAGTAGGGACACGCGGCCCAAGAGGACATTGTCTGATCATATAGGGATGGGGTTAGGGAAGCCAAATCCCATCTGGACCTAAACCTGCTGAGGGATGCGAAGGTCATCAAGGTGAGCTTCTACAGCTACGGTGGCAGCAAAAGAAAAACTAGCGGAAATGAGAGCCAGCTGCTGAAGGGGGAGGGAGACCAGATGGAACATGACATGGAGAAGGCTAAATAATCAATGCTTTCTTTACTTCAGCCTTTCATTAGTAAGAAAGGCCTTCAGGAATTTAGTATGTTTAGGATGTGGTGTTTGCCATATGCAGTCATATACTGTGTGAGGAGGAAGTTGAGTGTAAAGGTAATGTACGTTGTCAAATGCCATATTAATAGGGATATTTAATACATGCTCCAGAACCAGGCAGAAGACATTAATGAAAAGTCAGATGATGTTAAACAGACTGGAGGAATACTAGAATACCTTTTAAAGGCAAATATACTGGTTACTCAAATCCAGAAGATTAAAGATTATGTATGTTACTAATACGTCTTTTCTTTCCCTTCCATCTTTCAAATTTTCACGGAAGCAGAGAAAGATGTAGTAAGATAGGATTACTTTTCCCCCCCACAAATACAATGTGGCACAGTGTTGTGGCTTAAGCCAAGGTGGTATTTAAGTACCAGACATTCATCACATGTCTAGGAATACCATAATGTGAGTTGGTTTGGACTGTCTTTGCCTACCTTCCTTCAACCTGCAGCAGACCATAGAGAACTCTACAGGTCTGATTCACCTGCTGACACTGCCTGTTTATCTCCTTTGTCTCTATAAGCCGCTTTTAAATTATAACTCTCATAAAGTCTCCTGAAGTTACAAAATGTGTAAACAAGTTTAGCTCCCCATAACTTGATTAAAAGCAATCCTAAAGCCTGACAGTTTGATGCTTTAAATTTGTATATATTTTGGTGAATATTCTTTCTCTCATCATAAGCACATGAATGTCACAACTTCCCTATACTAGCAAGATTCCCCTAAGACAGCTGACTGAAAGAAAAGCTCGTAAGTTAACATGTTAGGAAAATGTAAATCTTTCAGAGCAATGCTGGCATCCAGCTAGCTACTGAAATATTACCTGGAGCAGTGTAGAGAGGTATCTAGTAGGTGAACCTCTGTGCTGGATTAATGACCTGTGACTGTTAGTAGCTCCTCAAATGCTATTGCCTGAATGACAGCAACTTTTCTAAAAATCACCTCAGTTAAATGACTCCTATCTGCAATACTCCAGTCTCCAACAGCTTCTATCCTCCTTTTGGATTGATTTGTAGTCCAAAATGATCAAGCTCCTTGCAAGCTTGCTTATAGGAATATAAAGTGCATCAGAGCAGCCAGACTAGGTCAGTGCCCTCAATTGCCAAAGTTCGATGGAAAGTCAAGAGCAGATGTTGGGCCATTGTCAGCGTATGTAGCAAGAAAATTGGATCTTTGACATTGAGAAGGAGAAACAAATCATTGGTGATGTCATTCAACATATTAATATACCCATAAATACACATTCTACTTAACTGTTAGTGAAGCATTAGAAGACAAAATTGTAGAACTATTCCAGCACTAATACTGCCTTGTACTGCCCATGCTATCATTCCTTCGATGTTATATTATTATTATTATTATTATTATTATTATTATTATTCGGTTAACTGACTCCAGCTCACAAATGTAGCCACTACCTGACATATCTCTAAATGCTTTCTTCATAACCATCAACTTACACTCTTAAGTAACAAACTGCTGGATAATCTTGTGGTCTTCTGAACCCCCTTCATTACACACGTGCTTCTGTGTGACCTGAAAAGCTTGCTAATAGGAGAAACCAGGAAATAAACCTGTCTTTATCAAGTACCTTTTCTTTAGCATGTTAGCTTCAGTAAAACATAAATTGAATATCATTTTCTTTATTCTCCGAAGCACAATTCAGTCTTAATTAATCTGAAATCTTTCTCACATTCTGACATCAGATGCTGCAGTAGCTTACAAGAGCCAGTATGCCTACACTGAAAGTAATACATTTTTCTTTTATCTTTTTTGTATAGCTCTCTCCATGGTAGGTTACGTCTCTTTACATATTTCTTTGTGTTTAATGGAGACATTTATGAAAATCATACAATGTGGATTGATTTCCAGACTCTAAGTACTTTTTATTTCTGACATGTCTCAATATATATCAGGTATTCTGCATGGTAGAAGGAAATAACTCTCATAAATGGATGTAATTAATATTAAATTTGCACCAAAAGAAACCCAAATCCAAAAAAATGAAAGTTAAAAGTTTTGAAAGTCATGTGAAATAAACAATAAGCATAGACATAAGGAATAAAAATATATATTGTTCACAGATTTCACGACAATTCATGTTTCCATGGATTTACCTGAAATTATTGTGTGCTTTTCCCCGTTTTTGCTTTATACTTTTATACAACTAAAAAATACTAAACTGTGGAAAAGTCAACTATGTTGTTTTGGTTGTGCTTTTTTTCTTTTTATTTAAGAAAACTATGCTCTTGCTGTTAAAATTATGTATTATTTTTTCAAAAACATTGAACTTGAATGTTAAACAAAGGATATATAGTGGATTACTTTATTCCCTTCCTCTTACTCACAAAAAATATTGCACTTGCAGAAAAGATGACTTGAATAAGCAAGAAAAACCCTCTATTTGTCAGATACTCATGCTTATAAATCAAAATTTGTTTATTCACTACAGTTTTCTATTATTAACAATTTTTAGTTCTTAAATAAAATAAATGCCAACAATTTAAATGGACACAGCAATTCTTCCAAATATAGTAAAGTTTCATAACAGTTCAATATATTTTCTTTAATTGGCAAAAACCAGGATGGTTTTATCCTGTTGTAGATTGGCAAAAAACATTATTTATGATGTCTTAGTATTTAAAGAATCAAAAATATTTAGTGCTCTGGCACAAGTTTATTGCTGTAGAAGGAGAAAAAGATAGTCTTATGCCCTTGAGACCTAGGGATGCAACAGACAAGAAAAAAAAAATGACTATAAGATTAAATTCTTTTGTTTGGTTGCCTTTTTTCCCAACAGGATTAGGCACTACATTGTTACCACTGTCCAAGCCCCATCCTGTGTCTTCTCTTGGTGAGTTAGAGATCATGGAAAGAGGCAGTACAGTATTTCTGTGTCTAAAATGCCAGTGTGAACAGAACTATTTTTTCATTTCTGGTAGAGTATGTTTTTAAAGAGAATTATGTTTCAGCTACAGTGCTATTTCTCAGAACTGCCAACTGCCTAAATGTATGACTGAGACTTTTTGTAATAGTTTTATCTTGTGATTCCCTGTTGCAGGGATTTATTGATGAACATAAATTCTGTTATGTAATTGCCCTGCTACTAAAACACACTACATCAGTCTCTGCCTTTCTGGTTGGAGCTGTTCCACTTTAAATAAATAAATATTCACTGGGCCAGAACAAATGAGTGATTGCTTCTATACACCAGTGATTAAGACACTAGCTTAGAAAATATGAGACAGATTGAAGCTGTGGCTCCAATTGTTAATTATACGAAGTAGAACAGCTCTGACTTGTCCTTTAATTTTTAGCAGCTTACATGGATTGCATGTCACATACAGGTACTTGAATCCCAGTTCTAAATCAGGCTAATAAGAAACAACTTGACACTATGTGGCTTGTACAATTGGGACAATTGTGTGTACTGAGAGGGAAGGAGGAGTCAGCACTTTTCTACTACATTAACAAAAGCACTATATGTGTTCCAGCAATTTATAAATTATAAAGAAGCATAATGAAATTAAATCTTTCATTGAATTACATCTGATTGCACTTCATAGGAACTATATATTTATTTGAGAGGTTGTGGTTAATACTACATTGGCAAAATATATTTTAATTACAAGAATGTACATTAAGTCCCTTATTCATTATTGTGTAAATATATGTAAACTGGACGTAAGCTTGTTACAAAAAATCTCTGGCCATAGCCTGTCAAGAAAGTTGTTTATGATCACTACAAAAATGGGCACAAAAGTAACAGGTTTCTTTTTCACCATTTTTTGGGAGGGGAGGTGGGGCGGGGAGCGGGGGAGAGGGAGAGGGAATAATTAGGAGAGGCATGCATGATGAAAAAAATCCACCTTAAAGATGATTTCAGACATGTATAAAATAAACTTATACCTGAAAATGTTTTCTAACTGAGAGAGTGATAAATACAATGAAAAAAGAGTATCTCATGTTCAATTTATATGACCCATTTTAGGCCTGAATATGAAGGTAAGATAAATCAAAGCTTGATATTGGCTATTTCTTTTCATTTGTTATAAACCTGCTCTAGATGACCAATTTAGGGTATGCCTGTGCTGTAGATTGCAGTTAGGATGAACCAAAATCCAGCTTCTCCTGGCAGAAATAACTGTACAAAAAAGTTTGTTTTCCTTACTCTTATTTTGTTTCAGTAGTTTCAGAGTGTTGTTATAACATGTTTAAGTGATTCCACCTGTTGCTATGCAGCTTTTTATTCAATGCAATGAAGTATATCACAGCTACTGCTAATTAATTGCAGATATCTACATTATTTTGGGAAGTAGGATCGCTGATAATGTTGTCTACTATCATATTTAGTTAATATATTAGCCAAGGGTTATTAGGAAATAATTAACATTTCAAAGTCTATGTAGTTTCTAGGTATGTTTCTCTTTATTAACATGACTTATCTACATTTATTTTCAAAAAAAAATTATTAAAAAGAATCAATATTTTAAGGCTTCTGATGCATTATCCAAAGGGTAAAATTTCAAATTCTAGCAGGAAATGTCTTAATTAATATGTAAGATGAAGATGTTTGATAATACAGAATTAAAAGTCTTGGGCCACTGTACAGAAATATATCTGCTTTTAGAGACAGCTCCTTGTTGGATTCATAGGCAATTTGCATGTAAATTGTACTTTTTTTGAGCCTCAGAAATTCATCTTGTCACTCTCATATTTGGAAAACCAGTTTGTTAAGACATCTTGCATGCTTACTGCATCATTTGAATGGTTCCTTAATGATCTACAGACTCCTAATTTCATTGTAGTCAATGAGATATACTGTGACATGGTCTTGTTTAGAAAGTAAAACGTTTTTATGCACCTTTTTGATTTCAGTACAGTGGCTACTGTTTGAAGAGTAAACAGGACAGCTGCATTGCAGCAGCATAAAAACATCCTGACACACAGCTGAAAAAAAGACAATTTTCAATAAATTCAAACAATTGTCTACATAGTGCTTCAAGATGTCAAAGGAAAGTTAAATAGTTAAAAAGAAGCAATTAAAGTAGACATGGGAGTTTGACAAGAGTATCCTTGTGAGGGCAACATTTTCTAGACATCTTATATTTTACTTTCCCTAATGGTTTAAGGTGTTTAGAACAGACTAATTAAGCTAAGGCTGTTTAGCTGATGATACTATTATTATATGATTATTGTAGAGTATAAGTATTTCAAGAAAAAAAAATCAATTTACCCATTAGTCTATGAAGTGGTAACAATTTTTCTTCATTGTGTAAACTGCTTGTTGCTCTGCCCCAAAACTTGGTATGACACATGCATATATTAGAGGCACATAAGATACATTTGCCTGTAGCGATTTACTGTATTCAAAGTCACATGGAATACTCTTTGAAATTGGTTGCTAAAGTAAATAATATATGAATCAGTGACAATTATAATGCATATCTTACCCTGGAAACATCAAGAACTAAACATAAAAAAAAAAAAAAAAGAAAAATTGATTAATCGTCTCTCAATATACCCTAGATGATTCTGTCCTTGTGTGTCTAAGATACCTAAAAAAGCCTATTTAATTCTAAAATATATTGCCATTTTCAGCTATTTTATAGCCAGTTACTTTGCACTACCAGTATTTCCTGCAATTAATTTTTTTGTCCATAGCAGACTTTATTACAAATAGAAGTATTGTCCATCATTCTGTTTTAATACTGGCAAGACCTTAAAAATCTAAATTACTAAAGAGATAAATTTAACCAACATTAATATATTTCAATTTATGTTGTGATTAGTTTCTAAAAATATTGTTTAAATAAGAGTCTTTGTGGAACTAATTTTTAAATTTACTAAAGAGAGTAAGATTACGAAAAACTCCTGTGCCACTGATGCTTTTATTTTAATGCTTTTTTTTGTACCAGGTGACTTATTCTATCAACCACCCTTTAATAAAAATGGCAGCTTTACCTCCTGTGTGCTCAGAACCTAATTTATGTCTATACATGTGAAGTCTAGGTGATATGAATTAAGATCTTACACAAAGAACTACATCAAAGATAAGCATGATGTTAATTCTAGTTTGCCATATGGAACAGATGGGAAATATGAGCAGACTAGATCAGGAAACTGGATGCAAAGTAACCTATGATGTCTACTTGTACAACTATACAAATTATTTTAAAAGACTGATCACGTGTCGCAGTCATATGCCAATGCAAGAGTCTCCTTTCCCCAAGGATTTCAGTGATCAATTTTCTGCATTTCAATGTGGTTTATAAATATGTCAGCTTGCTTGGAACTACTCTCAGTATCTCTGACACAGCAGCAGAGCAGAAGTGTGTCTGACCAGAGCAGGAGGAAGCTTAGACACCTGATTTACCTTATTGCTATAACCTGAGGAACTTACGGTCTCAGCAAAAAAAAAAGTGTAAGGGTAGGAGGGAATCTGCAGGAGACCACCAAGACTGCAAAAGCTGTCAAACATTTGACATGGTCCTGCAAACTGTCTCTCTATGCATGAGACTTGATAGGCTACACACAGTGAGAACTGTTTATAGCATGTTGAGGAACTGGAAGACACATATATTCCAGTCTTAATTCACATACATATATGTTTATATACATATTTATTTATTTGCATTCTTATTAGGTATCATTTTATGGATTCTATATCTATCAAAGCTAATGCTTACTTGAACGAGATAGCCTATCTAAATTTTCAAAATTTCCCAAGGTATTAGTGTCCTGGAGTTTGAAAAGTAACCTCTAATAGGCAATCTTTAAAATTAATATTTTTCTAGTGCACTCAGATCCCTAGTCAGTAGCTAGTATGATTTAACTGAGAGATATAAAAGAAAAAGCTGATAATTTATTTTAAAATATGCTAGCTTTTCTGTTTATAAAATTACAGAAATAAATACTTTAGACTGCCTTGTAATTAAATTCAGAACTAGTTCAGTCTGCTACTAGATATTCTTCTTATTAAAGGAGACATTGTCTTTCCATAGTTTAACAGAAAGCCACTGGAGCCTAGTGATTTCCTAGTTAATCTGGTTGCCATCAGAATTAGAGAGGAATCAGCATTTTAGCCCATGAGCCAGTTGCACATTGCATTTAGCCAGTAACTTTAACAGCTGATTGACAGAAAACAGTTGTTGCTGCACCAGGCTAATCTTCTAGCTCAGAATTTAAGAGTGTGTTATCCTGAATTATACTGACACAAAGACTTCTAAAAGTCATGTAATTCTCCCTGAAGGGTCAAGACAAAATTTTTTTTTCTTTGAAAAAATGATGAAATTAGACATATTTTTGAAACTCAGCTAGGAAAATGTGGACTTGATACTAAAAACACATCGTTGACAAAAACAAAATTAAAATACTTTCTTGGCTTTCAATATCTGTAATAGGTTGGGGGGAGTTCTGTGTTTATTTGGGGGGGTTCATGAGGATTGGGGTTGTTTTGGGGTTGTTTGCTTGTCTTTACTTGTCTTTACACCCAAAATTTGCTTGTCTTTGCTTGTCTTTACACCCAAAATTGAAGTGGAAGCTTAAAATAAAAGGTCATATTCTTTACTAGTGGTGCTTACTTTTGTGTGGTGGTGATACCTATAAAATAAAATAATTGAAAAATAGGAATCTAACCGTATTCAGCACCCCCCCTCTGGCCTGTTCTAATCCTTGCTCCATGGAAATATTGTAAAGACTCTAAACATCTGCATTTTTTAAGCAAGAAAAAAAAAAAAAGGAAAAGAAAACCCCTGTTAGGGAAAAAAAAAAAAAAAAGAAAAAAAAGAAAGACTTGACGTTTTTCAGCATGGAAGAGTCTCTTCTCTTCTTCAGCAGAAAAAAGATGCTCGTTTGAGGCCTGAAACTGACAATATTGTCTGGATGGGTGACAGGTATCTGCTCATCAATTCACTACTAGAAACACGTGCATTACACCCCAGGATTTCTGACGTGCTACAGGGCTCTGTAACCCATAGGAGCTGCAGAAACAGCAACTTGTATCTGTCATATGGCTGGGACTACCTGTCTCTCAAGCCAGAATCTACCTTTCTAAACGTCAGCTGTACAGCTCTTCCTCTGAGGCTGTCCAAAATGGTACCACACCCTGGCACTCCTGCTAAACATTGCTTAAAAAAAGGTTGCAAACTGCCACTTTACCAACTTGTCCAATTTCAGTCATATCTAGATAGCATCTCCCCGGTGAATAGGTTTGCTACGTAAAGCATTGCAGAAGTCACTGCTAAGAGTTGTAAAATGATTTTTTTTGTCGATGTTAATTGTTTCCAGATAAAAACAAAATCATATCTGCAGAAGAAAAAACGTAGCAGTGTCCGCAGAATAAAAAGATCTCACTTTGGTCTCAAGAAGTCCATGGTCTGCAAACACTGAAGTGTATTGAGGGCAGACTGAGGAAGAAATGGATGCTCTTTCTTTCTTATCTTTACTTGTCATCTGCTGTCAGTCACTGTCAGAGCCAAGACAATGAATTACATGATTACATGGTCTTTTTGTTCTCTTTTGTTGGGACATTTTTTTCCCACACCCGAGGAGGATGAAGCAGCGCTGCAAAAGTCCCTTCCAGAAAATTTATTGCATTCGCAGATCCATCAGAAAAGTTAAGATCAAGGTCACAACTTTAAGATTTGAATGCTTGCCTTAAGATGTTTCTAAGAATTGAAGAGATAGTTAAAAGAGAAACAAAAGGAAAGAAGAAAAGAAGTACTAATTACTTCTGTAAGTAACTAACACTTAAAACAGATTTAAAGGAAATTTTCCCTGCACTATTGGCAGTTAAATTTAAGGGTCAAAATAAACAAGTGAGTTAGGTATCTCAACATCTGTAGTGTGAGTGTGCAGATCTGTGGAATGATTTCATTCACATAAGTGTGGGTTGTCCTAGATTATCCCACATGACTTTCAGGCGCTGCTACTGGAGCATGGGTCTTGTCTCTTCTTTGTTTCATATATCCTAGATCTATGTGGATATCTTAGTCTAGCAACATTTGAAGTGACGTTGCACATCAAATTCTAGACAAATGCTTTAATATCTCAATCAAAAAGTGAATGAAGTTTAGAGAATTATGTAGGCAGTCATAACTACTTTTTATTGATGTGAATAGCTCTCAAGTCTATTAGCTACATATAGGTCTTAATTGACCTCCTGACTCTCTGGTAGACATATATTTCTGAGAATTTAAAATGACTGGTTTACCTGAAGACTCCTGAATCTACAATAGAAAGCTGAAACCTATGGTGGTGTTGGTAGTATTAGTTAAGTAAACATGGAAAACTAGTGGTATCTCCAACTTCATAAGCTGTTTAAGACAGCCATACCAGAGGGGTGTGTAGGACAACGATCTTATTGGAAACATGCATCTTTCTGCAATAGCAGCCTAAACCCAAGAAGAATACTAAAAAGATGCTAAACCAGCACTAGATCATTGAAACACTGATTATTTAGGAAAAAAATTTGAAGTGAGATGCCATTTCCTAAATAGCAACTGTGTTTCTGCTGCGTACATGTTGAAGAAAGCCAATTGACCTCCAGCTGTCAAGCCAGAAAGTTTCTTATATACACTGTGTCATTCAGATATGCTAAGGCATTCAGACACCTCTAGTTACCTGCATTTAAACCTCTGAAGTCCTTTGCTACTAATGTAGCACATAACATAATCATATTTTAGAATTCATATCAATATAAAACTGAAAAACCCTTTCAGGGAAAAGCTGCAAGTATTGAATAGAATATGAAAGCCTGAAAGTGCATTGAACACCAGGAAATTCCACCTTTTGGATGTAAAAACCTCTGAGACAGTTATAAGTAAATTAATATTTAAATAGCTTCAGCAAGTAAGTGTATTATTGTTAAACATCTTAAAATCCTTACAGCACATAGAATGTTGCTTGGCAATTTTTCCAATGGAAGAGGTTAGCAAATAGAAAAAGTGATATGTAACCATAAAAGATGCCTGACAATATTGGGACACATGAAGGGAGGATATACAGTAAGGCAGGAATTGAAAACCCTTCCTGGAGGGGAGACAGTTCTGTGTGGTTTTGTGTGCAGTTTTGACTATCAAAATCAAAACAAAACAAACCCAAACACACACAAATACAGAGATCAAGACAAGTCTTACAGAATAAGCTTGTGAGTAGCTTAATTTTCTTCTCTCAGATAATCAGGGGAAAAAAGACAATAGAGAAAATTGAATGATACAGTCCAAAGAACAGCATGAACTCATTAGCAAATGGCTACAGATTGTCAGTGAAGAAATTTCATCTGGAAATTAGATGTGTTTTGCCAATGAGGATGAAGTTCCAAAATAATCTGTAGCAGGATGAATGGTAGAAATAAGTTCCATTGTGACAATATCACAAAATTCCGAGTGCAAAAAATGTTATTCTTTGGCCCAATAATGGGATAGACTACTGCCTGGAGATCAGAACTGATGACTAAGATATTCATCTTAACTCCAAACTACTGTTTATAACATGATTCTGTGCAAAATCTCAGCTGATAAGTGAGGAGATGCAAAGACAAACTTTGAAGAAAATTTTATCTGTAAATAGTTGGGCAATGTCTAAAAAAAGGCATTTAAGGCAAAATAAAGTGGGATTTAGGGACTGTTCTCAACTCTTCAATTTCCTGAAGACCTGCTTACATTTTGCTCTATCTCGGTGATGGGAGAAATTTAAGGACTGGTGTATTAGTCTGAAAGCTAATAGTTCCTTTAAAAAAAAGAGCAAACAACAGCAACACAAAAAAACCCACAAAAAAACCCCAACAGAAAATCTTTTTTTCAGGAGAGTAATGCACACTCTGTTGTGTATTATGGGAATCCGGGTGTTCAAACGGCTGTTCGGTCACTAGGGTTTCCAATCTCTGTACAGGAAGTGGACCCAAAAAGGACAAAGGAAAGATCTGCCCCTGACTACTACCAGCTGTCTGCGATGGAAAGAACACTGCTTCTGTAACAAATAATACAAACAGGAGTCGTCCAGCTTTGAAAATGAGGATTAAGGAAAAGCCAAATTAACAGAACTAAGAACAAGAGCTGCAGGGCATACTGCAGTCCTTATTCTACTTCTCCTCTTAAAACACCTTGTAGATTTCACTGGATTCCATTTCAAGTCCCAGATCATTATCAGTCGTTGCTATGTAGTTCTTTTCTGTATGGGACATTGGCTTTCTAAAGTATTCAGGGAAAGAAGAGGAAAATAACCAGTTAATCAGTTTCTCCTTCTTAAACCAACATGAAGTAATTTTACAAATTAATTTTATACATATTGTTTGTATGAGCACAAATTTCAGAGGATCGGTAGTTTCAGTTAAACTGAAAGGATGAATCTTTCTGCTAAAATAAATTGAAATAGTTCAAATTTCTTTCTGCCATCTAATGCTGAAGCCAGATTTACAGATTTACAGTTTAGTTCTTATAGGTAGAATATCAACACCTTAGGAGGTTAAAAGACATAATTTTTCTGGTTTTTATTGTTGGTTTTTATAATAAAAATAGATTATGAAAACTTATAATACTATATATGTGGTCATTAAACTGCTACTTTCAGAATATTGCAAAATCCACAGAACTTGTAGCAGGATTTGAAAATTGCTGCCCATATATTAAGTTTTACATATTCACTCTCTAAAGTAACACACAGATCAGAGGTTTTGGTCATATCTATAATATGTTGACATTTAAGGATGACAAATTTTCTATTTCCCTTTTTATTTAAATAAAGCAGGGGAAATTAAATTAGAAAGAACCTATTGGAAGAAAAGAAAATAGTATAAATAACGAGTAACTACTGCTGTAGTCAGTGAATCAGTTCCCACTGAATCCCAAGGACACTTAACCAGACAGTTTGATCATTTCAGAGTGTCTGCACATTCATATTTTGTTATCATGTACAGACCTAAAGGTGCTTTTTCAGAGAATTCTAGTACCATCTTTTTTAGCAACATTTGCTGATTTTCAGTGATCCCACTTACAATCCAAAAGAAAAATACATAAGTGGTGCTGCAGAAAAGAGATCCCGATATACATTTCAGCATGTGTTTTTAAATCCTCTGACTGAAACTCACAATCCTTTTACCAGCTTAGAACACTGATAGTAATTCTATTACCACTGCAATAGCCATCCCTTTCTAATTCTCTAGACACAATTACTGTGCACCACACAAGATGAATACAAATTAACAGAAGAAAAAACACCACGGAAAAGGGAAAATCGGTGTGGGCTGTAATGTTCCTGCAGGGGATGCTCTTGCACTCTCAAGTTTAGCTGAATGAGCTCCCACAAACAGTTGAAAAGGAACAGAAGGGGGGGAAGAGGATGGGGAGGTGTCATTAAAAAAAAACCCCAAAAAAACCCCACCAAAACATCGAGCAATGTTCTGTGTATGATTTTTCTTCTGCCCTTGGTAATTCATACAGATACAATTAAAATTTTAATTAACACTGTTATCTAGGGTAGGTTTTTTCATTGTTTTCATTTTTTCATTTTCACAACTTTAAAGAAAGCATTCACAGCTTATATTTAGAAAAAAAACCAGTCATTCTTATTCACTTTTTGGTCAGTAAATGATTTTATTTAAATTTATGCTGAATTATAAAACAATAAATTTCAAGTGCTTTTTTTCCTTAATAAAATTCCTGATTTCTGCCGCCTTTGCAAAAAAAGTACATGCACCGTAAACAAGCTTTAGCAATGTGCATGGAAGAAAATAAGGTGAAAACAAAAATAATTGCCTTTGATTTTTTTAAACGTAAAGCTAGAGAAGCTGAAGACTACAGCTGCAGTTTACCACCACCTCTGCTGGAAGCATATGGCATGACGACAACCTATTTTAGTTTCCACAGAAGAGAATTTAAAGGTGAACAGTGCTGCCTAATATTTCAGTTTGCAGAAACAGAATGCTATGAAGGAGTTGGGAAAAATGATTTTTGATGCTTCTTATCTTGCCTTACTCCTTGTATAGCCTTTTTAACAGAAGGCGATCTTCCATTTTTCTTAGCTTTTTAAATGTTTATAAATCCTTACATCCCATGTTTTATAAGTCTAAGAACATCTGCCAGGCTCGGTGCAATGCAGATCTGTATTTTCATAGAGAAGAACTTCCTCTACTGCTATGGAGAATTAAATGGGTTATGGTTTTTGTAGTAGCTATATCATTAAAAGCCTTTATTTATTAAAAATAACAGTCTCAAGACAGGAATTGGACTGCTCAACTTAGGTACTAAATTGGACTTTTATTTTTATCACTACTGAGGCAAGTGCCCAGGCTAGGGGAGAAAAACATTGTTGGAGGTTCTAGAGACGGGTACCCTCTTCCACCTCAGTCAATGATTTAGGCATTTTATTCATATGGATTGTTTTCCTAAGTGCTTTATTTTACATGTAGGTTTCATACTGATACTAGATAGACTCTATCCTGCCCTAAATACCCTAACTACCTTACAAGGAGGCAATACATTTTCTTCTCTCATTGTAAGAGCACAAGATCTATCTAGAGGCCCGCTGCAGCTATGCTGCAAACCTACATCCCTTCACCACCCTCTCATCTTACACTCAGTTTGATTTTGTATTTATTATTTTTCTAACATTTGCGAAATACATCAGTTGTTATCCTGTGACAAGGCATATCAAAGTTATCTGCTTCTCAGAGCCTTTTGGACAGCTGGTAGATAATACTTTTGTCACTTCTCTTCATGGGAAGGAAGGAAGGAAGGAAGGAAGGAAGGAAGGAAGGAAGGAAGGAAGGAAGGAAGGAAGGAAGGAAGGATCTGCTCTGCTGTTGATTACAAAAGCTTCCCACCTGCCATAAGGTTCAGTCTTATTTTAGCTCAACAATGTTAAGCTATGTCGAGTTAACAGACTATGTTAACAATGCCTGGGAAAGTTAAGACTGCTTGCCTTAAACTTCTCCCAAGAGCTTTCCATTGATCTAATTCTTATCCAAACTAAACAAGATATAAAGTCCTATCTTGTGAATCTGAACTACTTAAAAAAGTGAAATTTGTCTGTTCTCAGAATAAGCTGAAATATTGTCTTCAAATTCAGTAATGTCACAAGGATATAGTGGATACTGGAAACGCTCCGTGTCAGTATTTTCCATTGTATGTTTTAGAGGCAATTAACTCTAAAACTAGTAGAAAAAAAAGCCAAGGTTCAAATTTTTCTGAATCTAACTTGGTGGTATTCTGTATCAAATTACTTTTTTTGCAGTACTCTGCCCTTTCTATTTCAAATAAGTTTCCTAATACTCCTGCTTCTATTAATTCAATTTTTAATGCAATAGTTTCAGAAAAGCATGTTTGAAATTATTATCATAAGTTAAATGTTTCTAAGGATTATAATCTCTTTCTGGTTCATAATACTATCACTTTCTTTCAGAAATGTAGCAAAAAATTCTGAATGAAACACCAGAGGAAAGCTAAAAGGAAAGGTAAGATAGACTGAGGAGGCAGAATCAAAAGAGACTATTGTGTATAGTAGGGATTGAATTTTTAAAAACAGTTTCGAAGAATTTCGTTTTTTGAAGGTGGTCAGCCAAATTTCCACTTTCTCCTAATTTAGTCTTACCACTGATTTTGAAAAAATAAATTATTCACAGTGATCTTTAATTCTTCTTATTTTGTACTTCAGTCTCACTAGATGTGACCCATTTTTTGTGAGGAGAAAATTATTTTCTTGTTTCTCCCATAAAATTAACTAGTAAATATGCCACCTAATATACCCCCATGGTAAACTTTATTGAAGTATTTCTTTCTGGCAATGGAGCANGGATCTGCTCTGCTGTTGATTACAAAAGCTTCCCACCTGCCATAAGGTTCAGTCTTATTTTAGCTCAACAATGTTAAGCTATGTCGAGTTAACAGACTATGTTAACAATGCCTGGGAAAGTTAAGACTGCTTGCCTTAAACTTCTCCCAAGAGCTTTCCATTGATCTAATTCTTATCCAAACTAAACAAGATATAAAGTCCTATCTTGTGAATCTGAACTACTTAAAAAAGTGAAATTTGTCTGTTCTCAGAATAAGCTGAAATATTGTCTTCAAATTCAGTAATGTCACAAGGATATAGTGGATACTGGAAACGCTCCGTGTCAGTATTTTCCATTGTATGTTTTAGAGGCAATTAACTCTAAAACTAGTAGAAAAAAAAGCCAAGGTTCAAATTTTTCTGAATCTAACTTGGTGGTATTCTGTATCAAATTACTTTTTTTGCAGTACTCTGCCCTTTCTATTTCAAATAAGTTTCCTAATACTCCTGCTTCTATTAATTCAATTTTTAATGCAATAGTTTCAGAAAAGCATGTTTGAAATTATTATCATAAGTTAAATGTTTCTAAGGATTATAATCTCTTTCTGGTTCATAATACTATCACTTTCTTTCAGAAATGTAGCAAAAAATTCTGAATGAAACACCAGAGGAAAGCTAAAAGGAAAGGTAAGATAGACTGAGGAGGCAGAATCAAAAGAGACTATTGTGTATAGTAGGGATTGAATTTTTAAAAACAGTTTCGAAGAATTTCGTTTTTTGAAGGTGGTCAGCCAAATTTCCACTTTCTCCTAATTTAGTCTTACCACTGATTTTGAAAAAATAAATTATTCACAGTGATCTTTAATTCTTCTTATTTTGTACTTCAGTCTCACTAGATGTGACCCATTTTTTGTGAGGAGAAAATTATTTTCTTGTTTCTCCCATAAAATTAACTAGTAAATATGCCACCTAATATACCCCCATGGTAAACTTTATTGAAGTATTTCTTTCTGGCAATGGAGCAGGAATCTGTCTTATGAAATCCAAAAAACAGTCTTTGCACAAAATTTTACTTGACTTTTTTTAAAAGTGCAAAATGAGATTAAAAATATTGAGAAATTTATTCAAATTCACTACTATAAAGTTAAAACTATCATCTCTGTTCTTAGTTTTATTTCTTTGCTAAATATTTCTTGTTTTATCTGTACAATGACAAAAGAAATCGAAATACACAACTCAATATTACAAAGGAGCTGCAGTTTATCATTTTACATTTTAGAAGAAAAATGAACCAACTTTCTCCTATCAAACACTGAGATCTGTGTCTTTTCCCTATTCTTTCCTACTATTTCAAAATACCCTTCAGCATAATTTAAAGTAACACAGGAAATTACACATTTCTGGATCTGTAGATAAAACATCACCTTTCCAAAAATAAATACTGTCTAGAAGTATTGAACAAATTATTTTCCTAATGGCCATAATGTTAGCTGCATTCTACTACTATACTTGACAGAGAGGCCAAAATTATGAGTAATATCTTGATTTTCTATTTTTTTCCAAATANGAAATCTCAAATTCTAACTTTCCAGAATTCCAACAATTATTACTACTATATATATTATGTAGTGAATATAAATAATTGTTGAAGAACTTTCCATTCAAATGAATGAAGACACTTTTTCAACAGTTAGCACAATAAATGAATGAGCCATGACATTTCATAACGATTTCATTAAATTAGGGCATTATTTTCATGCAGGTTATCACAAAGTAAATATCCATAATAAAAACAAGAGTTTATTTATTTCCCATTAATTTCACATATTTTTAAACCACTCTCCTTTCTTTCTCTTTTTTGTTTGATGTTTCCAAGTGCCAAGTTTATATCCTTCTATTCTTTTTACCAAATGTTCTCATTTGAAAAAAAAAAAAAATGGAAAGGAAAGAGCGAAAGAAATGAGTATAGCAAAGTTTGCTGGCCTTTGAGACAGATCCAGTAAAAAATGGTGGTTCCTAAATGTTTTCTGAAATGGAATCAAGGTTCACAAGCTGTAGTTGTAAGACAAAGGGTGAGCTAGAACCTTTAGAGTAATAAATCAAAACCACTCAAATGGTGCAACAGCAATACTTCCAGTTATTTAACCACAAAATTTCAAACTCCACTTCCCTTTATAACTTATTTGCTCTTACCAGGTCTGGATGTTCTGTCCAGCAGAAACCCAGATAATAAAATATCTCCAGGAATGTCTGTCTAAAAGGATTATAGGGCTTTTGTGGATTTAGGTAATTTTTAGTTTGCTGGGGTTTTGTTTATTTTTAGTTAGTTAGGGGTTTGTTTGTTTGTAGGGTTTTTTGGTTGGTTGTTTTTTTCTTACATTTTCTCTCTCTCCTTTTTTTTCTTTTCCCTAAATTGTCCAAGGCTGAATCTTCTTTTATTATTATGAAATTTCATCACTAGGGGACTCCTCCAGCAAGCAGAAGAAATGTGTGAGCATTGCTCAGTACAAGGAGGAGAATGAACTTTGCTTTGCTTCTCCAGAAGTTTTCTGCCAGCAAACCACCATTCACAAGGCATTTCCAGCATCTCCAGCTTCAGCTGGCTTAGCTTTCAAGGCAAGTAAAACCAAACATAACTACACAAAAGATCTGGATAAAGTCATTCCAGGTCTCTTTCTACTTTAACAAAGAGATATTTTGTGATTCCTCTGGAGAAGTTTGTGCAGGGAGGGAATATACAGAATAGAAACATTCTCAGGCATAATCCTCTTTGGAATTTTCTCCGGGCTGTTTTTCTGACCTAGCACTCAACATTGTGGCTGTTATGAGTCTCTGTGTTAGTGACTAAATATTTCCAAGTAGGAGACTGAAGCATCCAAGGCCCCAAACGGACGCAGAAGAACAGCAGAGTCACCCACACACCTACACCTTTCTTATCACATCACTCTCCCACCTTCTGGCTTTGTGCACTCAGCTCTGCTCTTCTGGCTATGCCATTCCTTTCAAACTTTAATACATTTTGTATCTGGTTCATACAAAATGCTCAGAGGGGAAAATCAAGAAATTACTGTTCTTATTACCACATCAGTTTCCAGATCATTTTCTCTGAAACTACATTTAAGCAGGCATAAGAATAAACAGAAAAATCTGTACAATTTTGTTCTGTTTAGGCTCATAATGCTGGTAAAAAGCCTTTGAAGAATCTAAGAAACTAAACAGTAAAGCTGTGCCAAAGGTTGTTGACAAAACTTTTATGTATAACAGTTTTCCTCCTTTCTTATGAATTAAATACCAAATTTCATGATGATGAATTGGTCCTATTCTCCACCTTTCTAAATAATTTTTTCCAAATTTTCACCTTGCACCATCAATTTTTTTTTTTTTTTTTTTTCCCCAAAGAGTAGATGCCAGATTTTTTAATTAAGCTGATTTATTCAGTAGGGTGAGGGGAAAGAAAATAATATTCTTTTTCACATTATGCAATTCTTTCCCACCTTTTTCCATTAAACAACCCTCTGGGTAAAAAGGTCCAGGGTTGCAAAATGAAATTTGGTCCAAGAATAATTCTCACTAATTTGTCGCCTTTTATTTGTTGCCTACAAAATTAGTTTATCACACTTTGGAATTAATATCCTGATTATTTAAGACAGAATGATGAATATATCCTCACAATATCTGTTGGGATTTGTGGTTTCCTTTTTATTATTATTTTTACTGTAAACATCACAGAATGAAATGTCTTCTTAATTACAGAGACTTTTTTACAGAGAATAATATTTCTGTTAGCATATTATATCATAAAGTTAATAAAAGTAAGCCCTTTAGGTATGAAAATTGCTTAAAAAGTAATTTCATTTTGAAAAAAATAATTTTTCTAGGGTTTTTCGGGTTTTTTTTTCTTCTAAATGCTGCTGAATAGAAACTTTCAAGTATTTGCAGCATTTCAAACAAAAGTCCAGGAATACCCAGCTTAATCTGCACTAAATGTGTTCTAAAGGCAAACTTTTTTCAGTCTACATATAGTCTCACCAGCAGACGTGGGATATTTGAGTCACCTTCACATCTCTATATTTTGTGTTTACCTCAGAGCTAATTTGTAGCTTCACTTTTATGCCAAGGAAGTAAAATGACACTTTAAAATTAGTTCATTTTGTCTCATGGTGGATGTCTAAATCTGAACCTCTGAATTTTGTAGGGTAACATTTCTCTCTAGTGAGTTAAAAGGGAGTCTAATTAAGATCAAATGTAGATATTCATGAGATAAGTGATAGCTTAAATCAAATTATATCAACAAATATCTATAAGATTTGTATTCAAGAAGGAACTGTATTCTATTCCCCAAGATCAGATATTTTAAAGTCAGATAACTCGAAGTGAGATCCCTTGAAGCAGTTTAAAAGCCAGCTTCAGAGATTTGGGTAAGTTCAAGCTGCACCATTAAAGGTATTCTAGGGTAAACAATACATATGGAAAATAGGACCAAAATTTGGAGGACGTTCAAACTAGCTGTACTGAGTCTTTTGATTTGATTAATTGACATCTAATTTGACAATAAGTTATCTTCAGGAAAATGACCATATTTTTAGACAACCTCTCCTATAGGTTGTAGAAAACTATGACTGCAATAATCTACTTAAAATATTGGTAGCCAGCTGAAGGAATATTTGCACAGTTCACAAAATAGATTTTATATTCCAGTGAATTTACAAACAGTGCCTTAGGCACCAGCACCAGTGTGCTTCACAGTAGAGGAACACAAGATTATTCTTGGTCATGTCCTCCTACTCTTTTAAGCACATTTCTTGGTGTGTAAATAACAAAGAGTTTTAGATGAGACAGCCATGCAAGCTCAGCTGTGTTAGAGCACTGATCAGCTAAAGTGAGATAACCTGGAGGACAGTGTCCGGCTTGTGGCGTGGGAAGTAGTAAGGGGCAATGTGCCAGGGAAATATTGCATGGAGCAGACTATGGGCAAAGGCAACAGAGACTTACTTCCCTCATTTCTCATGCCCTTTTAAACAAAATCTCTACACATTTTAAGTCAAATTTTTAATCCCATCACAGAATTCAAGTTTCCACATGATTGTGATCATAGGGTAGCAAAGGGATCAGGGATTTCTTTGCTTGCATACCTAATACATTTAGTCAGAATTTCCTTAGGTGTTCTAAAAACTTCTTTGAGACAATAAAGTGACTTGGGCTATGTGCTTTACTGAAGTACAAACTGTCTCCACAGAAAAGTGTTTGACTCTTATAAGAGTTCTCAAGATGGGACCTTCAGTCCACCCAAAAGTTTCCCTCCAGGCATTCCCTGCTCTGAATAGTCTCAGTAATAGTTGTTTTTTCAGTGCTGGGGGAAGAATCTGTCTGTCCCAGGGACTTCTGAAAGTTGTTACTGCTGCAGAACTGAGTAAATTAGGCACAGATTAAGTATATGTAAATAGTCAGGAATGGACACATAGGACAGTCTGTGGCAGTATTTAAGATATATTAACTAGCGTACAAAGTATTTGGGATGTGGTTTGCAAGTAGTTTAAGCTAGTCAACATAAACAGATCATGCATAGGCTGGAGTAGTCACAGTTGTTATGGGCCAGCTGGTTAAAAGAACTCACCAGAGCAGCAGTTTGGCATGTCTCGTCACTTAGTGATTCTTTCATGTCAGCACGTAATGGAGACTGCTGCCACCAGCAGCCAGTGAGTGACAACCCTATTTCAGAGATCTGAATCACCACAAATGCTACCTATTATAAAAGACGCAATACATCAGTGTTATAACAAACACACAAGCCATGCCTTGCTGGGCAACACCACCTCGTTCCTGTACAACAACTACACAAATTCAAAAGCATTGGCCCCACCGTGCAGCAAGTGAAGAGCTGCCATAGCTTCACAGATGGTAAATGATCCTAGGATATCCATGGCAGAATTTGCCACACAAAATTTTTCTTTTCCTGGCACCTAACCCTCATCCCCAATTTTGCTTACAGCATTATATCCCTTATGAATGTCAACAATTTTCTCCTAGCCCTTGTCCCCATCACACTATCATGCCTTTACCACAAACACACCATGCACTGTATATTTTGATTGCAATAATACCAAATTAATGTATCAAAGCTCCTCATAAAAGATTTTACATCCTTCGGTTACCTCCCCTGAATTAACTTTTAAACTAATACTGCATCCTGATTACACTGGACAGTTTGACCTGAGATTATGAAAACAAAGCCAAAATGTACTTTAGCCCATATAATACACATTGGAAGCTTTCCTAAAATTCCCATCACAAAACATAAATAGAGATGTGCTGTTTAGTCAGCTTTTACTGTTTGAGAACCACAGAATCTAAATGAAAATTCACTGGCAGGAACTGCATTTGGTGTTGTTTTTCTGTGGCAACCCTTCATGTTGCTATTATGGAACAGGCACCTAATCTGCTTAGCCTCGATCCAGACCGTAAATTTGTTGCTCGATTGAATTCTGAGTTTAGTGCTGATGATACAGTGGGATCATGAATATCATAATGTAGCTGCCAAAAACTGATGGGCTACGTGGAGCTATGAGAGCAGTGAATGTCAGGATAAGCAAAGATATGCAAATCAGTGATATCATACCCCAAGAAACAGAGAGGGGAAATAAGCTTTCATGAAAGAATGATTCAAATCAAGAGCATTTAAGGTTTCTAAGTGACTGCTATGCTGACCAATTCTCCTAATGTTTCATTTAAATTCAGGCAATTCATTGTATGCGCCTGGTTACTGGAAAAGATTTTTGAGCCCAGAGAGACAAATAATTATTTCACATAATCATATTTTCAATTGCAGCTGATATCTGAGGTTAATCAAAGATAAATTAGAAAGGCTGATACTTCCATTCTTCCTACTCCTATATGTGTGAAGATCCTGTTAAAAAATAACATTTAAAAATGTCATACGAAGTATTTTAATCCTACTGACACAAAATAAATTCAAAATTGGTGATTACTTCCAGCGTTAATTTTTATTTTCTATTTTTCTCATTTTTCTGTCAAAATTCTCCCGACTTTAGTTTTATTAGATTAGCTAACGCTTTTAGATAAATTAATAAATTATTGAAATTTAGGCTGATCCTAGACATGGAAGGAACAGCAAGTGATGCTTTTCCAAACTTTGTCATTAATCTAACTAGTCAACAAGTTATGTTTTAATCATCAGCTAACACGTATGTATTACCACTGAATGTATCTGTTCCACTAGAGCGAAGACAATAAAACAAAAGAAATGATGAGTTTGAGTTCTTGAAAGCAGTAGGTTACTGTTTCTTAATCTCAAGGATTAAGTGATCCTTGTGATTTCTAAACACGAAGCTGGAAA
The DNA here is from genome assembly GCA_013397315.1 of Donacobius atricapilla. NCBI lineage: Eukaryota > Metazoa > Chordata > Aves > Passeriformes > Mimidae > Donacobius > Donacobius atricapilla. The sequence continues at coordinate 78,897 of WBMY01001923.1, forward strand.
GCAATGTTAAGTTTTGCAGCGCTGCAGTCATTTAAGAGCAAAGAGAACAAATGATCAATCTTTCAGTTCCTAGGGAGATCAAAGGTTAGAGAAGAGAGAAATCCTTTTAGAAGTCCTTCTCCATCTTTCTCGTAGGCCCCTTTAGGTACTGGAAGGCGCTGTAAATTCTTCCTAGAGCCTTCTCTTCTCCTGTGCGAATAACCCTAACTCTCTCCGCCTGACTTCACAGAAGTGTTCCAGCCCCCTGATCATCTTCATGGCCCTCCTCTGCACTCACTCCAGCAGGTTCTCCATATTTTGGGTGCCCCAGAGGCGAGCACAGTACTTCAGCTGAGGCCTCACAAGAGTGGAGCAGAGTGAGACAATCACCTCCTTGGCTTGCTGCCCACGCCTCTTTTGATGCAGGATAAAATCCGCTGTCTGAGCTGCAAGCCCATACTACAAGGAAGGACCAAACGTTTGGTCCTTCTCTTTTAGAAAGTCAAATAAATACATAAATAAAACACATAACCCCAGAATTGAAAATACTCACAATCATATCTCCTTTTATTCTATCTCACATAAAGCTTTAGTAGACTAAAGAGGATAATGTTCCTTTAGCAGACTATAAACAAATCAGAAAATCATTATTTAACCAGTTTTAGTTTATTTGACTAGCCCTATTTCACCTGGTTGTTTTTTCTTCCTTGAATAAAGTTTTTCTGTGACAGCAAGTTTCTATACCAAGTTGACTATGTGGATTTTTAATCAGAGGATTGATGTTTCATGCACGTGTCCATGAGTGTATTAACAAAGTATTTAAAAGACTATATTAGTTTCTGCATAGTTCTCTTGAAACATTTTGATAAATTAGTCTCATTTCTGAATTTTTTGAGTAATGTCACAGGTCTAATTTTTTGAGCTTATGATTCAGTAATTGTGTATCACATTGACGAAATGCTGTCTTGAGTGAGGACTCTAGAAAACATATAAACCACAGTATGTTAGAAAAATGCACAAATATATCACTGATAATGTGAGTTTGTTTTGTTTTGTTTTACTTTACCAGGAACTAGAATATTTATGTCTCAGGTCAACTGTTGCAGATTTAGCAAGCCTGACACTGGATGTTATCAATGACAAGCATGTTAAAGTTTCAATTTCCTACTATTTTATTTTTGTCTTCCTTCTGCTTCTGAGAATTATTGTTTTGGGTTTTGTTTTGTTTGTTTTGGTTTGTTTTTTTGTTTTTTGGGTTTTTTTTAAGATGAAGAAAGCATAACAACATCCCTTTTTCTATTCATAAATCCATTTAATTGATGCTCCAGAACTGGTCTGCTATTATGCATTCAGAGGGAGTCAATTACTGAAATTATATTAGCTACCAGAGAAAGAAGGTATTTTCTTTTTTAATTTTTCATAGATGAAATAATTCTTCATTTACATACACATAAATCAAGGTTTTAAGCTAGGTCTGTAGCTGTTCTTATCAGGATTCTTTTCTTTCATATTGCTTAATTTAACCAACTTTCGATAGTGATGTTTAAAGAGCTTGAAATATAACAATATAGTCCTTTTCCCAGAATGTATTTTCATGGACAGATTAAAACCAGAAGAAGACATCTTCCTTTTCCCTGCATGAACTTTCCCTTTCCCTTACTCTTTTTATTCAATCTCCTCTCCTTTTAGCTTGTAGATGGAAAATCTACAACCTGAGGAATGAATACTGCATAAAGCTTTATCTGTATTTGGCTGTGATCAAATTTGTTTTATCATATTTTGTTTAACAGCTCTGCCCTCTGTGTGTTTATATGTGTCCTTCCAAAGGTCCCTGAAGCCTTTTTTTAGGCAGTTTGATTGTATTTTTTTTGACTGGGGGCTGAGACCACTTTCTTTTCACAAGGTCAGGTGTCAGAGACTGTTTATACACATTTTAGAAAGAAACTGATGCTGCACCATACCTATGCTCCTTGTGATACCCTGTGGCTGTGTCTCATCATAGCGGTTTGGGTACGGCATGTGCAGAGGTAGGAGGTGAAATGCCTGTGGGAGCAGGAGAACGTGGCGCTGTCCAGCAAATGGCACTGAAGAGGACATGGGGTAAAGAGTGCCTTCACTCTGAAGGCTTATCCATGATGACTTAAGAGAGCCTGAAATGAATAAAAATAAACAAACAGACAAACAAAAACCCCCCACAAACAAACAACAACAACAACAAAAATTATAAAAGATCAATAACCATGATTAGCCTAAAACCATGGAGATGGTGACTGGTCTAGTGACCCAGCTTGCTTATTAGACCTGGTTTTGCCTCAATGTACAGATTTACATTGAAGCCTGGTGAAAGTATAATTAACTCAATTTATCTTTTCTATTTTGTTTTAGGACAAAATCTTTAGAAAAATGTTAGATAATTTCAAAATAGATGAAGGGTTTCTCTGCTATTTTATAGTAATATATAACCCTAACACTTATTTATTTTCTTATCAATATTACATCATATAGCATGTAGAGGTGCATGGACAAAATGTCAGAGTAATTTTTAATGGGCTTTTAGGTTATTCTTATGGAATCTAGTTCACCTGCCTAATGAGGCTGATCACTGTACTCAGCTGAAATGGATAGGATAGGTAGGCTATTTACCTTTCTCTTTTCTTCCTTTTTTTTTTCTCAATCAAAAAAATGCTATCTGATGCTTTGCATGTATTCATCAGATTTCGATTCATAGGTGTGCTATGCATTTATATTACTCACTTAACATACATTTTTTTAATTGAGATGCAATACTTTCCTACACTTATTCTTTGGCATATCTCATAAACTGCATCCTGTTTTCTAACCTTTTTCCCACTTCATTAGGAGTCCTCTAAATTCTTAGTCCTCCAACACACAGGCAATCTTTCCCAGTTTTGTACACCTGAAAATTTAATAAATAAGCTATTATCTGCATTATCAGGTCAACCCCGATGATGTTCTCTGGCTGCTGGTACAGGTTCTGAGTTTAGTCATCAATTCTTTGTTCCAGTGAAACGGTGGTGCTATTATCTTTTTGGAAACATTTTTACATGTTACAACCACTTTCCACCAGATGATGTTTTCTGAACTTCATTAAGAGAATGTCATATGAGACAGCATCAAAAAATGCACCGGAGTCAAGATATGACATCTATTTTGTCTCCTGCCACAAGGCTGTTCCTGTGTCATGGGAGGATATTAGATTGGTTTGACACAGTTTGTTGTTGACAAATTCATGATGGCTGGAGGTGTTATATACCCTTGTGTAGGGCATTGCCATAAAATAAGAAGAAATTATAAGTACAAAAGGAAAAAATGCTATCTGAGTTATGTATGGGATATTTATTTTCTTCTTCCAATTTTAGGAGGTATATTGATTTTCAATCTTTTCAGTCTCTCTGAACCCTGTGATTTTCTTTGTCTATTTGGCGTAGATATTTTCAGTGTAAAAACAGCCAGAATAACATCTTGATTGCAGGGTAAGTGGAAATATACAACCTTTAAATGAACACCAACTATTTCTCATTGGTCAGTTGCATCTTATGCCACAGGGACACCAGTGTTTAAATAACTGGAAAATTGACCCCGTAGGGAAGAGATTCCACTACCCTGGAAAATGAAACTTCAGATTTTGGTGGGTTTGCTGAATGGTCTGCAGGATGCTGTACAAAGATGTGATTCAAGATATTCTTTACAAGAACATTTTCATCTGGAAAGCTTGGATATCCATATCTCATAGATATTTCCAACAGAAAAATCACATTTAGCTTAAGCTGCTTAAGCTGATATAGGGCTTACCCTTTTCCTTAATACTGTGCAAACCCTTTTCCGGATCACAATACACAATGCAAACAAAAAGGAAAGGGGAAGTATGTCTTAGACATAATTAAAATGCTTCAAACAATATAATTAATCTTATATTTTAAGGATATAAATATGAAAATTAATATGAAGAATAAATAATGCACACATCCATAATATATAAGAAGATAAACTACATGTATTGGAACATAAAATGTGATTTAAAAGTGCTTTGAGGATTATGTTGAGTATGAAATTATTATTAAAATTATACACATTATAACTCCTTAAAATAAAAGATCTCATTAGGACTTATATCTATTCTATAGGAATTATAATTATTATATTTTGTTGGAATTTGAGGAACCATGAGGAGAATGTGAAAAAAAACAAACAGTAGAGTATACAACTTTTTTGAGCTCAGGCTACTTCTCAGATAGCAATGCTACATTTATCACAAAAATTCAGCTTAAAGCTATCATTTTATGACCTTTAAAATTTATAGAAGTCTACAGTACAGAAGATAAATTAACCTGCTTCTCATACAGGGGAGGTATTACGACTAAGAGTAAGACACAACTCTTTCATGAGAAACACTTGGCTTGCAGTAATACATGAAATGTGTTGGTGTTCTTTCCCTGTAAGCAGCATCACCTGCTTACTTAGGCAATTGTTTTGTTTCTCCTCAGAGCTGCTCTACTTAAACATAATTGAGAACCATATTGGCTGCTGGCAGGATTTGCTAGGGCATATTTGCTTGGCTGCACAACAAAATTTTATTTCATGTGAGCAAATTTTATTAAACAACATGATATGTCCATGTTTTACTTATTTTTACAACTCACAAGAAGAAAATACCAAGAGGTAATTTATTGTGAGCACGATCATATTTTCTCATCCTTGCTGAAAAGATTTTTTTTTTTCTTTTGGTTGTTGTTGTTGTTTCTGTGGTTGTTAATAAAGTTGTGTAATTTGTGGGTCACGATATGGACTTCTATCTTAAGCTCACTCAGTAACATACCGTGGTGCTCACTGGCCTTGTCTCTAACTTTTATCATTCTTAATCTCTTAATTACATGTTGTCCTAGAGTGACTTTATGATGCCTGTATCCCCAATCGTCTGTTCTGTATATTGCTTTGTACCTTTAAGAAGATTCTTAGAGTGCAATTTGTTTTGAAAACTATGTTATCTCTCTCACATTCCTCTCCGGGACTCGGGGGGGTGCCGCTGCCGTGCTGTCTGGCTGTGCTTCGTTTCTTTCCTTTTTTAGTTAGTTAGTTTNATGTGAACCACTGTATTAAGGCAAATTTATCCTCTTTATCCCCTTATTTTATTTATCTTATTTATTTCCTCATTTTAAGTGTTGGGGTTTTTTTTTTAAAGCAATTACCTCAGCTTTTATTGTGATTGGGTTCTCTCATATATTAACATCATCAATCATTACAAATGCTAAAAGGTGATTTTCCTCTCTTTAATAAATTATTAATGTGGACAAAGATGCACATAAGAAGTTCCAAGACAAAGATAGTAACATCATAACTTTTCTGGAGAACTTTAGAAAGTCAAGTAAGTCTTTGAAATGTGAATATTTTTGTGAATCTGGGGAAAAGTTTCTAAAAGGAAACATTGGTATAGTTGCAGAGACGTGTGATATTAGCCCGAGTGAGATAGATTTTCAACACGTTTCTTTGTAAGAAAATTTTCTGAACACATTTATTTTAGAGATTAATTCAAAATTGATGACAACATAGAAGCCTCATCAGGGTGATTTTAAACTGAAATTGGTCTACTCTCCTCATAGTACAAGAACCTTTTCAAAATGTGATTTCAGATTGAAAGGAAAAGAGAAAACAGCTCTGGAAGAGGAGCAGAAATGCTCCACGTCGACCCATCAAATTAGAGCCACAGACATGCTGCATCAGAAACTTCATTTGTTGTTTGAAGTGACAAAATTTTAGATATCATTAACCACTTACAAATGACTAATAAAACTTCATGTCAGGAAGAAAACAATTTTGGCAACTATACTGTGCAAGACATTACTGTGTTGACAGATTTTCTAGCTGGATTCAAGGATTCAGTCATTACTAAGATTAGCAGTTACCTTATTACCTATTGCTCTGTGTGGCAACTGACAGCTATTCAGCCTTGCTGATTAACACACAAACATGAGAAAGAGCATTATCTCTACTTCTAAGCTGCTTTGGTGTCATGTAATCTCAGACTCTCTAGAAATCTTGGCTGAGGGTAATGTTTGGGCTTGCACAGTTGTTTTACATATTGAAAAGTTTGAGAAATAGGTATTGTTCACAGATAAATGGAAGCTGGAACAGGAGGAATCATTGTTCATGGAGGAGAGGTATTTTCACTGAATTAAGACAATTACCCTTGAAGGAAGTTACTTGAAAGGGTAGAATCAAAGGGTTTAAGAGAAACAAAGAGTTTGTTTGTTTGAAAACCACAGGATAACAAGTTCTTATGGAGAAATAATTTTATTTTAGTAAGACTAGGTGTATGGGGAGGTGTCCTTGACACAGACAAGGGAAGATGTCCACTCCATGTTTGTTATAAAGATATTCTTCAAGGTAAATGTTGAAAGAAATGATACAAGAGTACAGATTTTATACTCTTTCTCTTTTTCAGCATCCTTATTGATATTTTTCCAAAGAGGGAGAAATACTCAGCTTCTACTTCCTTATAATAAATACCTAAATTTCCTACGATTTGGGACTATGCGCTTAGCTGGTGCAGTCCTGAAGGGATGTATTTCAAAATTAAGGTCAATTATTGTTCTCTAAGAAAATCACCTACATCTATAAAATTTTAACATAAGTACTTTAGCTCTTCGGAAAAAAAAAAAGTCTTTTTTGCAAATATTAGCCTAAATTTCCCTCTCTACCAGTTTTTAAATCGCTAGGCCTTTTATTGCAATCATATATAACGTCAAAAAACTTTTTTATTATTAATTGATGTAAACAATCACCAAAATGTTTGAGGCTGGAAAGACCATCTGGAGAATGTTTTGTCCGACCTCCTGCTCAGAGCAGGGGCAGCTAGGGCAGGTAGCTCTAGTCAATGTGAAATTTTCTTTACTTTTCCCATCAAGTGTTTATGCACATGAATAATATCCCCCTGAGCTTTCATTTCTCTGAGTTGAAATCTCCCAGCTCTCTCAGCCTCTCCTCATACATCAGACGGTCCAGTCCTTTATTCAGCTTTGTGTCTCTTCATTGGATTCACTTCATTTTGTCCATGTCTTTCTCATACTGAACGATGGGGCATTTTTCCTTTTGCATCGAGCAGATAGTTGAGGATGAGAAATATGACAGAAGGAAGAGTACAGCTGCCAGAAGTGACAGGTTTAACAGAGCAGAGGCTTCTTTTGGCTTGTAGCAGTATTATGGCAGGACTGCAGCTATGTTAAGGTGTTGAGAATAGGTAACAGTGTCTAGAGAGAACCTGTAATACACAGTAAAAGAGGACAAGTCCTTCTTGTATATTTAAAATGCCTGGGTGTTTCTGTATGAATTTAATATTTTAAAAAAAGAAATTAATTTATTACTAAGCAAATATCAAGACAAGCAAATAGACAAAATTGTAATTTTTTTTTTTAGTTTCTTAATGAAAAAATGACATTTGATGCATAATGTGAAAATCAGCTCTTGTCACTTTCCCTCTTGACTTCCTAACTGAAATTTATCTTCTTTGCATCCATCGCTGTATGCACCTTACAAATATTTTGCCTGCAACAGATAAATATCTTTATGCAAAACTTTCAAAATGATTCATCTTTCATCAGCTTTTGTCTCTTACTGCCTTATCTGCAGATGAGAGAACCATAATTATGGCACACAATATTAAACTACTAAACAGAGCTGTTATGTGTGAAACTCTGACCTTAATTTTCTCTCTACCAGCACAGTGGACTTTAGAGAGAAACAAAAATAATGGCTAGAACAGTAGCTTCTGGCCTCTGCAATTCAGTATCTTGTACCAATTAACAGTTATAAACAATAGACCAAATAATGAAGGCAAGTGGAAGTGTAGATAAAATCCACTTTGATCTTCCCCAAAACGATATATCTGTATATGCATTTACATGAGGTCTGTAACATATTTCAAATGGCCCTTTCCCTTTCCCCTTTCCTTCTCCCTTTCTCTTTCTTTTCTTTTCTGTAAATCGTTATCATTTTACACTAAGTAGAGCCAGTAAGCACACAACAAGATTATGACCTTGCTATTCTTTCTATAGGAGAACAGCTGAAAAGACACACGGGGTTCCTTTAAGTGCCCTAGTGCAAATTTACTAGGAAAGGATGAGAGACTCTGCCCCATGTTAGAGCAAAAACACCCAAGTCCTCCTTTCCTAGACAACCTTTTTGTTTTATTATAACATGTTCCATCACATTTTCTGAGACCCTGTCTAGAACCCTCCTATTTTGGTAGAAACATGAAATGTAACAGTAAAAATTCTTAATGACACAAACATGTCAGATTAGTATGGTAAACCTGGAAAATTAATGAAATATTGACAGTCTGCACAGAAATGTTATTTCAATTTTTGGAGAAATCTCAGCCATACGTAGTTATGGAAAAGTTCACAATTTTAAATTCAGAGAAGTAGAAGTAAATGAAAAATTAAACCTCATGCATCTAGGACTCTTTCTCAGCGCATTACATTAGAGCAGCTATGTTTACAGTCAGATATCACCATAGTTGTATGAGGACACAAATGAAGGAAGAAAGAAAAATAACTAAGCTTGAATATAAACTTTTAAAAATTACTATTTTTTTTCTGTGTGTGCCAGAGGTTTTTCCAGAGCTCCCTCCCTATGTCTGATTCTGATCAATATCACTTTGTAACAGAGATAAGAGAAATCACACCAAACTTCCAATAAAATATGCGAGATCAGATTTGGGAAAAATCTTTTTTCTATACTACTTTTTGTAAGAAGCTATCATAATGTTAGGCAGTTCAGATTTTAAGTCTTTACACTTGAGTCTCAGAATTATGAAAAGTTTTTCATTTGATTTTCCTTTGAATTTCTTCCCAAAAGAAAAATAGCTTTAGTGTGATCTCTGCCTCCCTTGCAAACCTTATTTTTGTCTAGAAATACAGCAAAATTCACATTTTGTGGTTGCAGTCTTCAGTAAATTTTTCAGTTAAGAGGTTCTTCAAGATGACTTGGTTTAATTTTCATGAAACATGAAATTTTTTGATAAATTTGTTTAAACCAAATGACACTTTTAAACTCAATGCATATATACATTAATTAGCAGTTACATTTTATTGAAAGCAACTTGTACCTTATCAGGATTTTCAAAGAATTTATTTGAGTTTTTTTAATTGAATGCCAAATCTATAATCTTTTCCCTGTTCAGATAATTGAAAGACATGGTATCAGTTTCCAAAGAAAAGGAAAGAAGCTCTGCAGCCTTTTCTGACTTGCCAGAGCTCTCTACTTAGTGAGAGAAGTGGAAAGAACATTTCTGCTATCTTAACAGATTAGGTTGATACCAGGAGCTATTTATGTTCAATTATAATGCCTCATTTATTTAGTGAGTGGGCAGATTTTGGTAATTTGTTTAATTACATAGTAGAATAATATTTATTTCATGACATAATTAAAAAGGTTGAATAGTAATATAATAAAATACTCACTGCATGTAAGTAATACCATTATATAATTACAGATTTCTGCATATTTCTGTGTGTTCAGCTGCATCAGTGTGGAAAAAAGTTCTAGAATAAAAATATGAATACTTGAAGAAAACTAGAGTATGAACTTTCATTATGTCCGATCATCTTATCTATGAGGTGTGCTTTCTGTAAAGATAAATTCTGAGTAGTTCAAGATCACAACTCAAGACAATTTTCATAAACTCTCAGTATTTACACAGAGAGAAATTAACTGAGTTTAAAAATCAGTTCTGCAGTTATTTTTAATTAATTTATCGTATGTTTTGTTTTCAAAAAGAAGCTTTTGCAGCTGTATTTATTCAGATATTCTATGGTGCATAGAATTCCCACATGAAATATGTGCCCTTTAATAGTCTCCAATCTTTTTTCTATGTTTTCATTATGGGTAGCATGACCTACTCAAGTTCTGAGCAGTGCCAGACCTTATCAGAGATTTTTGCTATCAGATCTGGTATCATCAATTATCTGCCTTATATACAAGAACCATATCCTATGATGCAGTATGCGAGTTCTCATTCAGGCTTACTACAGTAACTGTAGCCTAAGAATGGCTAGGCTGTACGTAAATATATGTCTATACACAGAGAATAATCTATCAATAAGCCTATATTCCTTTTGGGGTGTTTGTTTGTTTGTTTGTTTTTTCCTGCAAACACTCGAGTTAATTTTCAGTGGAAGCTGTTCCTCAAGGTTGGAACAAACGACTTAGGAAACTGACAAGGTAATGATTGTCTCTTTGCTCTAACTTTTTAGAAAGTGCTTCACTTCAGTAATAGCACTAGCTACTTTCAGCAAAGTTACAGGTTCTTTTTCTGTTCAATCCAGTTCCCTGCATCATCTCAGATTAGCATAGAGATACTAATTGCCAAGCCCAGTGTTAGAATCCTATAAACTATGCCTTTCTGGAAAATTTTCAAGGATATGCACTGCTTGTATTTTTGCTTTTGACCAAATAAATGTTTATCTTACCTTTGTTTGCTAAAGGAAAATACGACATTTTTATGACCTTAAAGCAATATTTGTCATCTGGGAGTGTACCTCAAAACATATAATTAGAAAATCTTTCTTAAAACACTTTTTTTTTTCTTTTTTTAGCCAAATATTAAAAGAAACCCAGAAGTTACATCTCTGAGAAATTTCTATGTCTTTCTAACTACAAAGGCCAGTAGAAGTTGCTCTTTAAAAAAAAAAAAAAAAGTGCATCATTCCCTTGACCACTTTTGCACTATGTAGGAGAAAAAAGGGCTTAAGGGTCATGGAAAGGAAATGGAAAAAATGTGTTAATACAAATCCATCAATGATATGTCCATTCAGAGTGGAAGAGACAACTTGCATATCCCTTGTACATACACTAACTCACGGACACTTTAGGCACAGTTAGTGAGAAATATTATTTAAATTTCTTTTTCTAGCCATTTATTTAGGCACTAATACATCATCTTATTTTTCAATATAATGTTTTCATAATTAACTTACAAATATTAAAAAAAAAGAAAATCCATACTATTCTTTGGTTTAAGGATGTCCAGCTCTAGTCTACAAGATCTGTTTCCTGCATCAAAAAGATATTAGCACATATACTAGTATGAATAGTTTTATCCTAAATGATACTAAAAATAAATTATTGATGACTTGTGCACCATGCATTTTTTAGATTGCATTCGTGCAGACTTATCTTTTCCTCTTCTTTTCTCAAAGTGAATTCTCCAACACAAAATCCCAGCAGAGATTTTAGATTACCTTTCTGAATGGAAACTCTCAATTTCCGAATATGGGTGTAATCTATTTGTAAAAGACAGGTTTCATACCTCTAACAGTTATATTGGGGTAGGTTTTCTGGGTGGTTTTATTTATTTATTTTTTTTTTTAAATTTCCTGGAGCCTGAGATTCATTTGCACAGGTGAAAGATTCACCTGTTTCATTTTAGCACCCTTGCTCTGAGAAGTTTTTACAGATGACTGAGGCAGGAAAGTCTACATGCTCCACTGCATAAAAAGCTCTAAAACACACATAGTTTTGATGGAGTTTCATCTTTACTGAGTATATGAAAGCTTATAACACCCAGCTAAGGTCAATTTCTCACCCATACAAATTTAAACTCTAAAGTAGCCCTTAAATGTACTGTCATGAATTTCTTCCTGAATAGAATCATAGAATCTTTGGGTTAGTAGAAATAGTTTGGGTTGGAAGAGACCTCCAAAAATAAGCTAATCCAAATGCTAAATAGATACAAATTAAATCTGAAGTGAATTATAGCCTTGAAAATTTTATGTAAATTCCCCTGGGTTTGACTTCAAATAAATGAACTTATTATTATAGTTCATAGTTAGGGTGATGTGACCACCATGTGCTGGTCAGAGATGCTGTTTGGAGGTTGAGGTACTTAATGCCTCTGAGTTTTATTTATGATCATTGATTAAATGATTCACTAAGGAGACAAGCAATTTCAAGTATTAGATAAATCCAGTAATAATTAAAAGTAATCAGGGAGATTTTCTGAGCAATTATAAGAGAAATTATGAAGTAATAGTGCACCCTTAGAACAGGTGAAAAAGCAGGTGTATCCATGCTACAGGATCCTGACGAACATCACTTCATAATTCTACCACAAATTCAATGAAGAAATGGAAAAAAAAAATTTTTTAAGGAGTTACGGTTTGGGATGTCAGCACCTAGATTGGCAAAATATTAATAAACGTTATTGAGATTTTTTTTTCCTTCCTGAAGTGAAAAAAAATTAATTTTTGTTTCATTAATAAATGAAAGAATTTTTCGCAGAACAAAGTTGAAAGAAAAGTGAACTGAAGCGACCAACAAGACCCAGTGTGGAGTCTCATAACAGCAAGAATAACAACTTCAGGGAAAGAGACAAATGTTTGGTTCAATTTCAAGCTTTCCTTGTCTGCTGTTCAACCAGTCAATGTGGAATAGCTAGTAGGATACAGTCATAGAGTTGGGTGGGAAGGAAACTTCAAATACTCTCTAGTCCAAGACCCCACCATGGGCCAGAATTTCTTTCACAAGGTCATGGTGTTCAAAGCCCCGTCCATCCTGACCTTGAACAATTGCAAGGATGGCATCCACACCTTCAACTTGAAACTGTCTCACCATCTTCATCATGAAAATGTCTTTCCTTTTTCCAGTCTAAACCTAACCATTTTCAGTTTAAAACAATTTCCCCTTTCCCTGTCACTACAGGCCCTAGTAAACTGGTCCTAACCTGTTTCATAAGCTCCATTGAATACTAGAAGGCTGAAAGAGGGTCTTATCAGGACTTTCTCTTCTTCCAGACTGAGCAACCCCAACTTTCTCAGCCTTTCTTCATAGAACAAGTGTTTCAGTCCTCTGACTATTTTCGTCCTCCTCTGGACCTGTCTGAAAAGATCTGTGTCTTTCTCTCCCTGGATGCAGTAGTCCAAGTGGGATGTCATGACAGCAGAGTAGAGTAGGGGAGTCTCCTCCCTGGACTTGCTGACCATCCTTCCTTTGATGAAGCCCAGGATGCAATTTGCTTCCTGAACTGTGAACAGACTGACAACTCCTGTCTAATTTTTCAGCCACAAATATTCCCAAGTTGTTCTCTACTGGGCCACTCTAAATTCATCCATTCCTTAGTCTGTCTCAGTGCCGGAGTTGCACCCAACTCAGGCTCAAAACTGTCGCCCTGATTTTTTCAGCCTTCTCTTCTGTTTCACAGTTTCATGTTTTGGGTTCTTTCTCACACTCTGGTCTGTAAACACTGGCAAATGTTTGTCATAACTTCAAGGTAGTTTACATTCCTGTTCTTAGAGATATGGACAGCTGATGGACAGTTGTCTTGACCAACGGGATGGGGAGAGGTGTCAACCTTCTCCCCCAATCCCTGGCCTTTGTAGAGATACTATATATTGGAGTCAGACTTTCAAATAAGGTAGAGTTTTATTTCATGCCTTCTGATCAAAGTGTGAGTGTGTGTTTGTGTGTGTGTGACGTACTGCATCACAAAACCTTGAACTTGGCTGCACCCTTTAAACTTTTCAAGTTCCCTCTGCATGGCATCCATTCCCTCTAACAAATCTGCACCACTCAGCATGGTGTAATATGCAAATTTGCTGAGGGTGAGCTCTGTTCTGCTGTCTATGCCATTCATGAAAATTATCAATAGTCTTTGTCCTAGTCTGTACTAGGACTAAGGTCTCTACCTTACCTTGGGAAAGCACTCATTACTGATTTTCACTTTGACACTGAACTGTTGGCTATAATACTTTGGATGTGGCCATCCAGCCATTTCCTTATCCATCTAACAGTCCATCCATCAAACCCCTATCTCTTAAATTTAGGAGCAAGAACATTGTGGGGTACCATATCCAAACCCTTACAGATATCCAGGTAGCTCACGGCTCTGGCTGTTGGCTTATGCAGTCACTCCACCACAGAAAACCACTAGATTAGACCGATATATACCGTTAGACAGATATCTACAATTTACGTAATTTACACCTGAAGAAAAAAAAAGAAGAACAGATTAGTACAGGTGTCAAAACTTCTGTACAATATGCTTCAGAAATAAAGTCTAATTGAATTTTGTGAATTTTTCATGTAAAAAAGTCTAAGGTTTAGGTCTTTTGTTTAATCATGTCTCAAATTTCATTAATAAATTATATGTTATTAAACATTAACAGAAAAGATTTCTACTTAAATAAATGCTACACATTAACAAAGTGTCTGCTGTGGTGTAATGGAATAGTACACTCACATATTGTAATACGTTAATAGAAGACATGAATGCTTGCAAAGTTTTGGAGTCAAAACTATGCATAATACACAATAACTTTAATTCTCAGTATTAGCTGGTATATTTAACTCCACATGTAAGGCCTGTGCATACACAAAAAATTCAACATAAATGAAGGTGATTCATTTAAACTTTTGGAATGAATAGAAATTGGGAAAATCAACAAGATTTGAAAAGATTTTAAAGCAATTATATTTAAAAATACATATCCCCATGATGAAATATATTTATAAGTAATTAAAAGTATGTAATTAGAAATCATAGTATGCCATCCAGACACCGCACTGTTTAACAAAAAATAAGAAATCCATTTAAAAAAAGCCTTATTCATCTGAAATGGACACCAGAATTTTGCCTTTGCAACACAAATACATGAGAAGAGATTATTCCTTTATTTTTCAAATCAGACAACTGCAGCAGAAAACAGAGTAATTTGCTTTTCAATTGCTCCCATGATCCCAAGTGAGCTGATAAATGCATTTCTTTTCCTAGAACCACTCCCCATTCCCTCTTCATTTTTCTTTTTTTTTTAAATTTTTAGTTATTTAATTTAGTAGATGAAAACAGGCTATTGTGCACAAAATTTTATTCTTTTTAACCTATTTTTTAGACTTCATTTTCTCTTTTATCAAATAGTTGGATATGACAACTGCCCCAGGCTTCAGCTATTATTTTGAAAGCTCCTGAAAGTTTTCTCTTACGGGAACCTATGTATAATTCTTTTCAACCTCAACATATTTAGAAAAAAAAATTGAGAAAGCCACACATTTTCCTTCAGCTCAAATCATCTTCAACATTTCTTTGGGCAAATTGCAAACTTAAGTTTCATTCCTCATCAACCTGAAAAAAAATGGAAATCTTGAAGTCTCTTGTGAGACATACTCTATTTTTTACTTATTTCAAATCAGTGGTTTTGAAAGCAAAATCTAGCTGATTGTCTTCTGCAATTATCTGTATTTAAATGTCTTACACTAAAAAGGAACTGTCTGTCGAATGTCAGAATAAATATGGGTAAAAGACAAATATTTACTCCATTTAACTATCCATTCCTTTTCTTCTGTCCATTTCTCTATTTTGGCTTCACACTTCACAGCTTCCAGTGATATGGTGCACATCTTCAGTGAAAGTTTCATTTATTAGAAAAAACAAGTTAACTCATTTAATACACTTCATGCACTAGATGAGATGGGGTGTATGTGAATAGGTCAAATGATCATGTAGTTTTACCTGCCTAGTAGCAAACATGGTCAAAGCACTAACACTGTTCTGTTCAAAGTACTAACAATGTTCTGTTTCTCATGGCCTGATAAAAAATTAGGCAACTCTGGCCTTATATACTTATTTGGTTGAAAACTCTTCTGAGGTTTCATTAAAAGTATGGCATATAATTATTATTTATGCCAAAAGCTTACTTCATGAGCTCCTTCCTTGAACTGGTAAGGCAGTTTTCTATTGTTTCTATTGTTTGTCCCCAGTGGATCTGACATTAGAAAAGCCTGGATTGCACACTAAAACTATTCTTATTTGAACCTGAGAAGCATCTTTGTGCAGCCAAATCCGGCAAAGGTAAGGGTATAGCATACCTTTCTGAGAAAGATCTGTATTGGTTTAGCATAAATGGTAGAAAAAAAACCCAATTGTTGATCCGTTTTGGAACTGACAGCTAAACTGGCCAATCAGATAAAAAGTGTACACCCCTTGGGACACCCCTTAAATACAGGAATCTTGGGAGTTTCGCCCTTTTTTTCCACGGACCTAGCCATGAGGTAACATCACGGCTGGGCCGAGGGGTCCAGGCCCAGGCCCCCGCCAGCCCCGGGAGTCCCCGGGAGCTGTGGCCGGGCCGAGGGGCTGGGATCAGGGCCAGCCCTTCTGAGAGCCGGGCGGGCTTGGGCATCTGAGCTCGGCGGACACCGCAGAGAGGGGGAGATGGCCCAGGCCTCCTCCCCCAGCCCCCGGGTCCCCGGAGAGCAGCACCAAGCCCAGGCTGGGCTAAAAACGCACCCCATAAGACCGAGGGGTGGAAAAGGACAGAAGACCCGGGCTCCCGTTTCTGAGCTTTTTTCTGCAGCTCGTAGATCTGAGGCTTTCAGAGATGCCGCGGCTCACGGCTGAGACCACGTGGCGTGTGCATGCCCGGGCAGGTTCCTGAACATTAACTCTTTCTTAACACCGACTGAGACTGTTTCAAACTACCCCTCCTCAAAGAGAGAAGGCTAAATCGGAGGTATGCAAAGGAATTATATGAAGATATCAAAGTCAGTAAAGAAAGAATGACTTCTTGGGTGGGAAAGATGACAAGTTGCCTTAGTTTGGGGCTTTAAATCTCCTTAATTCATGGTAACAGACTATAATTCTTCCTTTTAATTTGCTGGATTAAAAAACTGGGGAGGTGCTTTTCCAGATTCAAGCAAGGGTGTCTGATTTTTACTGAGTGGACATTTGAGTTAGAAACTATAATATTTGAACTTTTCTGAAATGGATGTTGAAGTAGAAATTGATGCAGTGATCCTATTGAGATGTCTTGGAGCCTTGTCACCAGTGAAGGATAAGAAGTCCTTTGTTGTGAAGCTGTGCATCTTTAAAAGGTGAAGCCCCATGTTTTAAATCCACAGCCCTTATGCAGCCATATGAAAGGCTGCATTTGGGAACCTCACAGATGCAGTGTCGGGCGGGCTGCGTTTGTGGGAGCTGGAAGCCACAAACAGACTGTGTCTCTTGTGGAAAGTTACCAGAAGAATCAGGAGGGACTTGTCTCTCTCAAAAGACTGAATGAAAGACTTATTTTATTAAGTGCTACTGACTTAAGAGTTCTGATGTTTTGTCCCTTTGCATTGTTTTCGTGGAAAAGTAGATTGCTGCTAGGGAGGAGGGGGGTTGTTTTTGAGAGGGTTTCGTGGTTGGTTTTTGTTTGTTTACCGTTACTGTATGTTAATAAATCTAACTGTTTCTATTTTTAAATTGAACCTGTTTTGCTTTTCTTTTAATCCTATTCCACTAAAATGAAAATTCGGCAAATGTGATAACCACTACAGATCTCACACCAAATCCAACACCAGCACTGACCTGGCTACCTGACCTGATAGTTTTCTTAATTGAAATTCTTTTTTGATCCTGGATTTTTGCAGTTGGAATTTGAGTCTTTGAAATTCTTGTCCGTGGAAAAAGTCAAATTTGGTTGATTCCTCTTGTGGGCAAGTTTCTTTCTATCCAAAAAGAACTTTAAATATTAATATTTACAAGAAGCTTACTATTAACTGATGAAAACATGACCACAAAATTCAGAACATGGCAATGATATCAGGCATGACCTACTACAGCTGTAGATTCTGGGATTAAAATTATTAATTTAAAGGGCATACAGTGAGAAAGCCGTGGCTGCCTGGAAAAAGTCCAAGGAACTTGGGCCAGAGCTATATCCATAGGTCACAACTCTTCTGCTCTTTATGAGGAGATGTGCTTTTGTCCAGAGTTTGACCCATCCAAAAGGTTGATTTGAGATGCCATGGGCATAGCCTTAGTGCCTGGAGTTATGTTTTACCACCAAACTTAAACCCAACAAGTCATATTGCACAAACTACAGGCACAAAATTAGGATGTCTGACAGTTTGCAATTCCACAGTACTTAAATGGAAACTTTTAATAAAATAGAAGTAATTTATCCCTTAAAAAATTCCAGTTTGAAATCTTGGCACCATATTTCATGAGAATAGAAAGAAGCAATGAAGTGGCTTCATATTTCTCTGTATTAACAACCATTAGGTAACTTTAATATTGTGGTTGTCATACACACACAGGACTATGCCATTTCCTGTGACAAATGACCACGAAGGACTGAGGAGACTAGAAAAGAAGAATAAAATTATCCCAGTACATTTTCAGATGAATGGCCATCCTTTTCTTCAAGGTAATTTGCAAGTATAGTTTTTTGTGATTCCTTACCTGCATAGTGGCAGAGGGCAGCAGAGAAAACAGCTGTATGAGGAGCAAGGAGGTCAGTGATCTGCTCCAGCTAGTGGTAGAGCTGAGAGATCAAGTAGAAAGACAAAGTATAAGAGATTCTGAAGAAGACATTTTCTGGTGGAGCTGCACTCTACCATTCCATAGACAAACAGATTATCTTAATTCCTTTATCAATTGTACTTCGATCACTTTTCCAATCTTAGGTTTCATTTACAGAATTGTTTACTGAACTTAGTAGAACTGGAAGTATTTGGGTTTACATGTAGAGGCTAAGGAATCTGTGGGGTTTTATACTTTTAAAAGTGAAGGCATTACACATACTGATGTATTGCAGACCATATTTTAATATACTAAGAGCAATGATGTCTTTGCATTATTTGATAAAATAAGCACAGAACGTCTAATTTTGTAAAAGATGAGCAAAGATATTCCTTTCTGTGTTTTAAGCCCCGTAAAGATCTCTCTGATAAGAAGACACAAATCCAGTTCCCTTTGGTTCTTCCTCTGACTCTGCCACCCTCCTGCCCTTCTATCTGTCTGCCCTGGTTGTTCAGGCAAGAAAATGAGGCTGGAGTAGCAACTGAAGTGTAAATTCCTCTCTGAGCCTTTCATGCCTGAATTGCTTCTTCCATCTGAACAAGTAGAATCTGCAACTTCATAAAAATATACTAAAATTGGAAGTCTCTTCACACAGAGATTCCATCCACACAGAGCTGATGCACTACAACTGGACATAAAAGTTATAAAAGGAAAATTGAGGCATAACATACAGATGGTTTTTTCATTCCTATAACATTTTGCCTGAGCACTAGAACTTACAAGTCACACATAAAATATGTAATATTCCCATAAAACTTCTGCTTTATCAAATTCTGCAATGGAATATTTTCCCCTACCTAGACCTGAAAGTTCTGGATGAAGGGACTTACTTGGTCAAAATTGATTCATGACCTATCTCTGGAAAAGAGGTAATTAAACAAAAATCTTTATAGCAGC
This sequence comes from Donacobius atricapilla, assembly GCA_013397315.1. Lineage (NCBI taxonomy): Eukaryota > Metazoa > Chordata > Aves > Passeriformes > Mimidae > Donacobius > Donacobius atricapilla. The sequence continues at coordinate 98,128 of WBMY01001923.1, forward strand.
AGTTCTCTTGAAACACAAAAAATGTGCTTGTTTTTAAATTATCCAAACTGATTCTTTATTACAGTTTTTCTCAGTGTTTTTAATCTATGAAAATGCTTTGCTTCTCACCCTTTGTCTCTATTAGTTGCATCCTGTATGAAACTTTAAAAACCTAAGCAAGATATGTCAAATAATTCTACTTTAGATACTTTTCCTTGGTACTTTAAAAATTTTTCTAAAAAATAATCTTTTAGAGAAAAATAAGCTTCTGTTCTCCTTCTTTTGAATTTTTTTTTTAAACTTATTCCAGCAATTTCAAAATTCCCATATATTCTATATTTACTGAGATTTTCTGCAATCACTACACTTACAAATAGGAAAGCTGAAGTGGATTTACATAAGAATTTGTAATTTGCAAAAAAGGAGAAGTTGTTGCTACATTAAATTATAATCTCATACATATCTGTATAATAAGACGAGCACTTTCAAGTTAACAGTCTTAAATGCAACTGCTAGTTTAAAACAGAAACGTTCTTTAATATGTCTGAATTTTTTTGAGAATTGAAACTTTGAATTGTAAATACTTTTAATACTTCAACATTTAGATCGTCATAAAAAGCAACACAAAGAAGATACTGAAATGATAAAAATGTTTAAGTAATAACTTTAATTCAAAATATTAATAAATTATTTGGTTTCCTGTTATGTTATCTGTTAACTGTTAACTTATCTGCAATTTTTAATCCATTGCATACTATGAAATTAATAATATTGAAAGAATTAGGCACTGTAAATTTAATCCGTTCATGTGTCAAAATGCTGACAGCTAAGCACTATCAAAGCCTAATCCAAGCTTTCAATAATTGAAACTCATGACTCAGGGAAATGGTTTAGTTAAAGATTCTCTGATTTATGCCTTTTAAACTCAACCACAAAACAAGAGAAAAAAGTTGAACACACACCAGAATACGTGGCAATTGTGTTCACCTTCACTAACAAATCTTTTATAGTGCTAAACCCCTATAAAATACACCAGGTTGCTTTGTGGTGTAAAGAAAATTTTATTCTTTTTTTTTTCTTTTCACTTTTCCACCACTTCCCAAAGGGGATTTTGTATTGACTGTACTATATCATGCCGATCAAATATCAACCTGATCTTACAATAATTCCCATCACATCAGATCTCTTCTATTTCTATTTACCATTCTTTTACTTCATCGTTGCATTTCTCTTTTCTTTGCCTGAGTAATACCCTGTCTCATGCCTACCTGCATCTTGTCAAGATGTAGCCAGAGTTTCCAGCAGTACAGGCAGGTCAGCATGAAGCAAATACACAGGTAGGGAAAAGTACACCAAGAAAAGGCTTGTCCACAGCAAAATAAAAGGACAACCTTTCTCTTCACCATTTAGTTCCCTTACATTTTTAGGATTTGTTCTTTAGGATCACCCTGAATATCTTTTTTTGTTGTTGTTGAGAGAAGATAAGCCCCTGAGCAGATAGAGCACTGAGCTTCTGTCTTCCACTTCTGTATTTCTCATCCATTTTTCAAAACTACTACTTTCTTGCAAGGTGGTTCCTCCAGGAATTTGTGTACTACAAATTTTTGCAAACCCGTTAACATGTATCATTATTCTGAATTTCTTAAAAGAAAACACATATTTAAAAAAAATAAAAAACCCCAATGTCACAAGTTACATCTTTCATATAAACAAGACATGATGAGAATAGCATACGATCTTAAATATGTCCCAAAAACTGTCGAAAACAAAAATTATCTGGATTACTGAGCTTACTTTAAAAACTAAATGAGGTAATTACATACCCAGACAATAAAGGGGACAATAATCCATTGTTACATCTTGTGACAGGGATATTTTATTTAGCACAACTGATTTTGAAAAACCAGAATTGTTCTGCAGAGCAACTTAATACTATTCTATCTCTAAAACAACGCAAAATGACAAAATAAAAAAAAAAAAAACCATAACATACTCACAACCAAACAAAATAAGCAACCAAAACCAAACTAGGATTAAAAAAAACCCCAAAAACTCAAACAAACAACAAAACCCAAAGAACAACAATAAAAAACACCATAGAAAAAATATAAAGTAGATAAAGAAGAAAAAAGAAGGATTTTAAAAGACAAAAAAACCCCAAAGCTAAACCTTTTCAATAGAATACAATAGAAAAGAATAGAATAGAAAACAATATTTCAGTTGGACAGGGCCTACAATGATCATCCAGTCCAACTGCCTGACCAATCCACAGCTGATCAAATGTTAGAGCATGTTCTGAGCAGCATTGTCCAAATGCCTCTCAAACACTGACAGACCTCGAGCATGGGCCACCCTCTAGGAGGCCTGATCCAGGTTTTGACCACCCTCTCAGTAAAAAAGTGATTCCCAATGTCCAGTCTAAGCCTCCTCTGCTGCATCTTTGAGCCATTCCTATGTGTCCTGTCATTGAATCCCAAGGAGAAGAGATCAGCACTTACATCATCATTTTCCCTCTTCAGGGGACAATAGGGTCTTATTTTCCATTGTTAAACTTTTATTTTAATCATGATATCCAAGAAAATAAATTCTAATTTTATGCATATACTTGTAGAATCACTTTCAGAGAGATATAGAAAGGAAGAAGGAGTAATGTTTTACTATCAGTTTTATGAAGGATGAGTAGTCTGCATAAAGGGTCCTCTGTTTAATTTCTGTTACTTATTTTTTATCACTAGTATGCTTGGCCACTCCTCTTAGCTGAAGAGGAAATATTGAGGTTCTGTTTGACCATAAGGAGACACTCTTACTGTGACACTGAAAATTGCATAGGGGCTGCAGTCTCAATCTTCAGAAGTTTTCAAAAGCTGTCTGAAAATGGGCCCAGGTAGTCTGTTCTTCATTGGCTGTTTGAGCATTAGGGTTTGACAGAGTGACATCCAGAGGTCCTTTTGAACATCAACCATTTTTCAGTTCTTTGAAGCCACTGAGAACAGAAAACTGTGACTTGCAGGCCAAACATTTCCCTTTGAGAGAAGTATCCCAGGGAAAAGGTTCTCCTTTCTTTATTGACTTGGTAACAAGATTGGACTGCAGAGGATGTTCTGGATCACGCGGTTTGTTTCCGTCTTCTGTAGCCAAATGCACCATATACAGCAATATCTATAAACACATCAATTCTGGATAAAAACCCCTCTATCTTTACAAGTTGCTCCAACTTCTTTCTATCTAAAGGGTCAATACATTAATCTTATTTTCAGCCAAGTTATTTCATTAAATCCCATTACTTATTTTTAAACTTGGGTCATGTAATTTCTCATGGTAGATTTTCTCCATTCAATACACACAGGGCATAGGTCTACCTGTCTACTTAGCTGCGTATCTGGATTTGCATAGATACAGTGAGAGGTACTTGTAAGCATAATAAAAAGCTTTCAAAGTCATTGTAGATTAGCCAGTGGCAAACTGCCAGCATATTTCCAGTAAGAACACTGTGAAAAGCTGGAAAAGTTTCCTTCCTTCTTAATGTTTATCTTTCAATGGATGTATAGAAATAATATTACGCTAATGTAGTTTGGTAAAACACACCTACACACCTCCTCTAGTTTTATCCTTCTGATTGATATCTGATCACAAGTGAATTCAACAAAGAAAGGTATGTAGAAATACCTCTACTCTTTCACATTTGGTAGGTCAGTGTCAGTGTCTCTACTCAGAAATATTTGCTTCCAACCTTGCTGGTGGTGGTCTGACATGAGCAGGCAGTGTAAAAATCTGGGTCAAACCATCTTGTTGCAGAGAACAATTTTTCTCTAAGTTACAGTAAAATCAGGCAAACAAAGGGAGCCCACACGCAGGAATTTTGAGGTATTTTGTTGGTGTATATGCAGACTAAGGAGTAAATCCACTTGAGCAGTACTTCTAATAAACCTCTCAACTAGAAATTAATAATGGCTAGCTTCTTAGAAATTCAGGCAGTGCGGCATGTGCTGTTTGATGATAAATGGACAGAGAGATATCCTCTGAAGTGAGCAATCTCAGTGGCCCATATACACTTAGTTTTCTTAGGGCCAGATGGAGAGAAATGGTTGTGTAATGACCTTGTCCCTATAGATTCAAACACCTGCAATCCAGCAGGCAATGCTGCTAATGTACTGCTGGCCATATAATTGCTGAACAGGTGTCTTCCAGGCAAAGAATGCAGCAGGACCAAGCTTCCAGGGCAGCTGCATTATGAACATTTCAGCCTGCTCCCTGCAGACTGAACAGTACATTAGATTACAGAAAATGCTGAGTTTGTATACACATGTACACACACACACACACACACACACACACACACACACATATATACACGCATCTATGGGGATCTCTATCTCAGTCTCCATCTCTCATCTATCATTTAGTTTTCAGCTTTGTAACTGGGAGTAGTGCACCTAGGGAGGAAGGAATGTGGAAGGAAAAAAAATGAAGAAGTAAATATACAGATCATACCTACCCAATCCAAAATACAATGGAATGGAGCTTGGCTATTAAAATAATATAAAACAGATGGTGAACTATCACCCTGCTTTTACAAAAAACACGGATTGTGCTCATTTTCAGTGTGGTCTTTTATTTATTTTCTCTTTTTTTTAGTTCACTGCATTACCTGCCCATTTTCTTCCCCTGTGTTATTTTTTACAGACATTTGCATTTGTTTTTTGTTGTTGTTGTTCTTTTGGCTGGCATCAGTTTTTATATAGAAACTGCTTTGGAAACTTGAAATGATATTACTTTAAGGCAAGTTTTCTACAGTACTGCATTCTTATGGGGATGTAGTTTTAACTGCCTGAAGATATTGCAGTCCACCTTAGTATAAGCCCTTTGTGTGTAGGAATGTGCTTTACCAACAATATACACTGTGGAAAGAGCAAGAACTGATGAAATCAAAGCAGTGTCACTTAGGAATATAGACAAATACTGGGAGACATGGTCTTTTTATCAGAAGTCTGGTCTTTTCATCAAAAAACTGCACCATTTCTGTATTTTATTATACTTCCTCTTACCACAAGACACTTTTTTCCTGAAATATAGATTTAGAACATGAATTTCAATCTCTTTAAATTTGCTGATTCATTGCAGTTACCCTTTAGAGTTGCAAAATACACACAAAACAAATGAAAAGTTTCCCCCAAAGGAAATATTTTCTTATTTGGATTCCACAGATTGCTCACTAGTTGCTGGACCACTTTTTTATTACAGTGAAGAAAATGTGACACACATTATCTGTGACTCAGAATGGGCAAGACTGCTTAATAAAACACAATCTCAAAAGTAATTAATGCAAAGAATGCCTGTGCAACGACAAAAATTTCCATGCTAACAGCCCCTCAGAACAGGCTCAGTGACCTGGTCTTTTGAATACCGTTTAGGGCCCTGGGAGGATGTTCAACACCACTGCCACTGCCTTATTTCTCCTAGGAGTGCAATTTTGAATCTTCATCAGGTATGACATGCGGGTTAATTATGTGACTGTGGCAAACCTTCATGTTTCTCTCCAGAGCTCAGGAAACTGAAATGCTGTGACTTATTACTTTAATACTCAGCTGCTGTTGTATCATTGTTCCCTTTGTGTTTCTGTTGCTCTTATTTTATTTGCATCCATTAATTATTAGTCATGACCCTTATGTACCCATATAGACCCTCATTTCTTTTTTTAAAAAATAACTGTCTTGCACGCTCTCCAGAAATGTAACAGGGGATTTTCCTTGTGAACCTAAAAATTCTGTTCTTGTAGTAAAACATATGTCCTTATTGATAATTTATTCTATGTAACGCACAAAAAACCCCCAACCTACCCCAAAACCCCTTATTAAAAACTTATGAACAGCCAGTGATATAATGTTTCCTGTTATGTTTTGAACAATGCAAAATGAATTTGTTGAAGATTATGTCTTTAGAACACAAATAAAAAAGCAGTATGTTATATTTACATATATGGTCCACATTATTTCCTTGTATGGAATATGTATCTTCCTTTTGAAATCAAACAAAATATATATTCCAAGGAGTTGTTCTTATTTTGCTAAGTTAGTTTTTTTTTTTTTAGCTTTCTTTGTGAATCATGACAAAACTTTTCATATGGAAAAATTAAGATCAGAGATTCAAGTCTGTCTGCAACACACTATAATTCAAAGACTAGAGTTTGAGCTGAGTTTTCTTTATTCAAAACTTCTCTCATTTTGTTGGAATAAAACCTGTTCAGTTTTCCAAACACTGTACCCTACGCTTGGTTAGCCCTGTGAAAAACGCACAAAAAACTTAAACTCCATGCTATTGTGTTTTCAATAACCAACAAAAATAAAATTCTAATAAGGGAAAAAACATGTGACCTGGTAGGATGGACAGTAATTAAAGGCACACTCACAAAATTGATTTGTGTTATTTAGCCAGAGGATATGGTTACAGGATTTTTATTGTTTTCATCATAATTTTTTGGAAACTATTTTGATACATACTAATAGAAAATAGTAGCTTCCCTAAAATACATTTTTTAATGGGAACATACTAGATTGAACATAATTTGAATTGGTGAAATGATCTCAGTTTCAGAACCAGTAGCCCTGTGCTAAATAAATTCAGGTCAAACCCAGAACTGAATACCTGCCTCAGTCAGAAGTGATACCTGAATTTAGCCATCTTGCTTGTGGTAAGACCTATTTCTTTTTGAGGAGGAAGTAATGAAATTTCAGTTGTTCCCATCAGAACTGCTCTACTTCATATAAGTAGTCTTTGGGAGAAAGGGAACAAAAGGAACCTCTACAGACTTACTTTGAAGTCTCTTATCACAAGCAGAAGAACTTGGTTCTGTCATCTGAACTGAGTAACCATCACCCAGGCATTTTCTTGCTTTCTTTAAAAGAACATAGCTTTTTCAAAGGTTTCAGAACTGCTTGAAACTATTTATACTATAGCTGTGTTTGATGGTGAGGGAAAATAATTTCCCATCTTCACCTCTCTTTCCAATATCATAATTTTTCTTGTTTAAATATTTACAGCTAACTGAACAAACAATCTACACTAGCTGATTTTTTGATCAGCTGTTTGATATGTGTATTAGTGTGCATGTAATTGCGTATTTCATCACATTTTTTCATCATTGCTATAATTATTTTAATGTAACTTTCATCTTTATTTCAATTATATTTAGTTACACACATAAATGTAAGTGGTCCCTGCTCTTCAATAATTTGTTTTCCTCTGTGTGTTCATAAACAGTTTTTCATTGAGCTACCAAAACAAGCCCAGCGTGCCATTTGTACTTTTAACAGATAGAAGTGCAGATGGTATTTCTCAGGTGAATGTTATCTCAAATTCATGTGCTATTATTTTGTGTTCCACTTTTTATGCTTTTTGTTTTTTTATGTGCAAAAAAACCCCTCAGCCAAGTTATCATGCATTCAAAATACTGCTTCCCTTCCCTCCTTCCCTCTAATCTGAAATATAGAAACCAGTTTAGGGAATTATAGTTCCGACTATTCTACTTCCACCAGTTTTCAACTCTGTGATTTCCACTCTAATCCATTCTTGAGATTTGTGCTTGAGCACAGTCCAAGCAAATCTGTAATATGAATGCAGTGTAGTTGCTAACTTAACATTCTTCAAAATTCCCTAATACAAAACATTTTAATTATGCAAATATCTTCTGAAATATTCATATTTAAATTTTAATTTTTGAATTCATTTTTCAAGCGCAGTTTTCATTTCTGACCTTGAACACCAATCAGATGTCCGTGGTCAGTAAATTGAGGACTCTCATCTGCCAGAAACAGGAACAACCTATGACTGTCCTAGTTCCACTAGGAGGTGATCTAAGTAAATACTACTAATGTTCCTTTCTGGGTCTACTATTCTGCTCTGCAGCCTATTGTGCAGTGTTTTGGATGCTTGCAAACTGCTTCTGTTGTTCCTTAAGTATGTATATAAAATCCACCTTTTCTATAAGTTAATTATACAAAATCCATTACCAAAGCTCATGTTACTGATACTACACTCAATTAGATTTGAAAGTTTTGTTTACTGGCAGGAATGTCTACTCATAGAGAACTGAAATATAGTGTAACTGAGTGCTCTAATTTATTTTTGCCAGGACTCTAGTCCAAGAACTGAGTTGATTCAATGCAAGGAAGGGGAGAGGGTTGCCTCTGTGGCTTTAACAGTGATTGTGAGTGTGCAGAAAGGCAAAGAAATAGCAGAAAGGAAAGAAAGGAGATATTTTTGGACTTAAAAGCTATCAATCTAGGAAACTGGAGAATGTAAAGACTGGTTTTACAATGGGGCATGAAACAGATACTAAATGCGACAGAATTTGAAAACTAAATTTAAAAGTTATCACATATTTTTAAATGTAACAAATATAAATATTTTTATGAAAATTTATGCTTGACATAAAGTATCTTCAATTTTTTTCTTTTTTTTTTCACATTAGAACTCATAGAAAACTCACAGAATCACAAATCTAATTGTCTTAGGAATGAGTGGGATATTATTTATTATGGTTATCATATTTTCCTAGTAGGTAATTCCATAGTAAAAGATGAAGCTCCCACTAGGAGCTTTTGCCCACAGGCAAATAAAAGTCTGTTTCTTATTTTAAAAAAATAGAAATTAAATTGAAACAGAAGAGAGCAATGTTTCTATATGAATTCTGCTAATTTCCAAGGAAGAGGAAAGTTATTCCATTTCTAGTGAAGTATGAGAAAGGACAATCCACAAGAAAGCTACTCCATTTCTCAGGAAAAAAAAAGAAAAAAAGAAGAAAAAAAGTAGAATTAAAATCTTCTCTGAACAAAAGTCTGGAAAAATAAGTATTTAAAAGTGGCTTATGGAGCTAATTCAAGCAAAGATATAACTGTGAATGGTGGGAAATAATAAGAAATCAGAGCTACTAATAAGGAACAGCTCATCCACTATTGAAATAGATGGCTCAGAAATGTAAATAAAGACAATAAAAATTAAAGAATCTAGAATAAATCCTTACAATTTAGTAAAGACTGACAGGGTTCAACTACATGGGTTTGTTGCAAAGCCTTTGAGACTGGAAACACTTGAATTGGATTTGCGTTTGATTTTTTAACACAGTACAATTTCAGTACATGCAATAGACACTGAAATCAAGGCCATTTTGCTGAATTGGATATACTGTCAATTGCTTCTTAAATCAATCACAGTATCCAAAAAATAGAATTGTATTTTTGTATAAAAATAGGTTTTCTTTCCAAACATATATTTATAGAAGCCAGTAACTTCTTGCTGAATCAATACATTTTCTATTACATCAATACATTTCTTTCTCAACTTCATATTTTTCAGTCAGAAGTACTTGCCCATCCAATGCATATTTCCAGACAACACATATCCATTCAAGCTAACCCAATACAGCTGCATCTGCTATTCTATTAATAAGTACAATGTTTTTCTGTGGAATTGGATTCATATTATTGAAAACAACATATCTGAAGCTATCACACTTTACATCAAATCAGCATGGTGCAACTGCAACCAAGATTTGTCATTTATTTTTCAGTTTCTGCTGAATGCATCCTCACATATTGAATAGGCAGTGTTTTGCTGGTCAAAACTTAGAGCTAGTTGAAGATATATAATCAGGTATTTTCCAAGTGGTGTTCAAATGCTTGCACTAGTGATGGAAAACCAGGTCTCATTACTCAAGCAATTTTGCTTTCCTATAACTTCCAATTCTTAGAACTGTCAGGTGAAGGGCAAAAGATTCTGGAGACCAACTCCTCAAAATCTCATTACAATCTCTTCCTCTTCTCTACTTGCTAAGTACAAGTTGCCAGTAGTGAAAAACGTCACTGTTTTGGGTACAGATCCAGAAAGTATGAACAGAGTTCCCTATTATTTCTGTTTACACTATGGATCGCTGGAAAGAAACTTTATCCATGGGAAATTGGGATTTTAATTTTTAATGTTTTTTATTTCAAAGTAAACATGAGGGTGTGAAGAGGCAAGATACCTTATTGTAGCTGCCTTCCTGCATCAGCACTTTTTTTAGTACTCTTTCGTGGTTCCTACACTGATATTTCATTCTGTCTACCCTGAAAACATCTTCTGCCATTCAGTTCTGAAGATGAAAAAAGGTGAGGACTTTTTCAGACCGAGTCACTTGTCAGTTATCTTTGTTGCTGTAACTTTTGTTGTAGAAATATTTGTACAGTATTACATATTTTGCCTTTCCCTCTCTCCTACAGAAGTTAAAAAGTTGATGAAGAAAGAAATACAGCAAAAAAAATTGCTTGCCTATGAACTATGTTTACAATTAACAAATAACTAGGATGACTATTTTAAGTGTATATATAGTATAATTAGATAGAGATCATTTTCTATGGATAGGATTTATCAAAAATGCTTTCATGTTATTCAAGAGATTTTTGTCTGGCACTGGTAAACAAAGAATAGTGACAGCTACAAAAGGAGAAATGGATTTCATGTTAGCTTTTACTCGCAATAAATTATTTTCTTATCCTTAAACCTAAAACCCACCAAAAGTGACTGATTCTGACTCTGAGCAGTTTAGTATGATAAGCCATTACCATTTCCTCAAAATGATTGTATTGTGACAGAATAAAATATCAGTCACATATGCATGGACTACTCCCATCTTTGCATCATTTCTGCAGTGGAGAGTAACATCCAGGGAAAGAAAACCACAATTTTGTTTTCAGAGAGGGATTTATATTTTCATTATAATGTTTGACCTTAGGCTGCAGATATTTATTCAATACAATTTCTTATAATGACCATACCAAATGTAACCTTAATGATACTCCACAGTTCTGCAAAGCAAATTATAATCTCTTCATGATTCCTGATTGTGCAAATGAAGCCTAATTAAGTCTTTTCTATTCAGGGAAACATTAAACATTAAAAGAGGATTTTTTTTTTAAATTGGAAAAACAAGATCAATATAAACAATTAAAAAGAATTTGTTGCTGAGCACTCTGAAAACGTAATTTCAAATGCTTTTTATTGGATTCAATTTAGGGGTTCCCCACTGGTTAATTTTTGAAGCACATTTATGAGAACTGCAAACTTCCTTTCCTGTGTCCTGGAATCTACTTCTTCACTAAATTAAGATAAAAGTGAACTAGATATACTTTAATAAACTATTGCATGTAGCCTTCTGCTCCATAAATCAATTTTTTTGCTAGAATGATCTTTTCTGCATTTGTCCTGAGCATACATATTTGTCAGTAACAAATGTACACTGCATGGTAAGGGTTTGATAGAAATTATTTTAAGGTACTGTCCAGAGAAAATGGAGGCCTAATACTTCAGTATTGAGCAGTCCTTCTGAAGAACTTCATCTAATTTGCAAATATTTTCATAGATTACATTTAATATATAATTCTATTAAATTTCCTAGAATATGGTTTGTTTTCTTTATATCCTATATATATTATCTGGACTTTAGATGAAGCTTTCCTGTACCCAGATACAGTAACATTATGAATAGAATAAAACACACAGTGGAGAAATAGAAGAGCGGAATCTAATATTCAATTTCCTTGAGTGTACTTCAGCATTATTTGGACTGTGGAGGATTGCTACAATGCAATTACCAAAATATTAACAGAAATATTGGCATTAAATGTCACTGGGTTTTTTTTAACTTTTGACTTTTTAAAATTGTGTTTTTGCAGCATATATTACTTCATAGTTATAAAGTTCGTAGTATGCTAATGAAGGTTTCAACAACAGATTTTCTGATAGTGATTATAGTGGCATTTTGGCTTTAGCACTTCTAAATAGTACAGTTAATCTAAATACATAAATCCAATGGCAACAAAACCCTTCAATGATCTGTAATAACCTCTTTCTCTCCCTTCACCTTCTCCCCTATCCCTGTGACCCAGTGGTCTACTCACTGCAAATGTTGGAATTGTGTCAGAAAATTTCCATCACTAAGGAAAATGCATAATGAATACTTGGTTTTTTTTTTTTTTTTCTTTTTAACTGTCCTCTACATAGCTCCATTCAGAGAAGGTCTTCAGAAAAATTTTCCTTTACTACCTTCTTTTCCCTCCCACCACCCTCCCCCTCTTCCTTCTGCTTTCCTGTCCTCCTGTCCCTTTTTTTCTCTTTCTGTCATCTCCTCATATTCTTTTTCTCTATTCCACTCTGTATTCTCTGCCTCAAAAAGTTCTAACCTTCCTACCTTTTATTCTGATTCATCTTTGGATTCCTACCAGAAATTCTTGTTCCTTGTGGGCTTCCTGCACTGCAGAGTTGATATTATACTAGACAATATTTTAACAACAGAAATGAAGAAAAAGAAATTACACATTAAAAAATAAAAAGTTTTAAAACTTTTGAGGTGTAAGTTCAGTTTCCTTGCAAGCAGTGATTTAGACCTTTCTAAGCTATCCTTATGCAAATCTATTGCTGTGCATTCAAATTTCTCTACTGCTTATCTAAGCTTTTTTACAAGAAATGGCTTATCTTGCATTGCATTCTCCCTCTCCTCCCTTCCCTCAGTTCAACACTGAAAAGCATTTCGTGCTCATAAACCTCAAATTTTATAGTAAATGTCAAAAATATTTTTTATCATCTGGTTTTAGGCTAAGGCTTGGAAATTTTGCTACCAGATATGTGTACAGTTTTTATACGTGCATTTGCCATATAGGTAGGGATAAGCCAGAGTTAAACTGTAGTCTCTGCCTCTTAACTGAACTTCACAAGGCTGGAAATTGAAAAATGAAATTTTCTCTTCCGTGAAAACAACAACAACAACAACAAAAACGAAAAAAGCAATTATAATTTCTGCCCACACAATATTTTACATAAATCTCATTATGGCATCTGGACAGCTATTACTCTGGTTATTCAACAACCTTGATGAGCTCTCTTTTTAAAGATGATCTAGCATCTATTTTTACTATAGCACAAAAGCATGCTTTCAGAATGTGATTTTATTATGTTGTCATTCCTCTCACATTTTTAGTACAAATCACTAAAAGACATGTGCCGTGAGTGTCATCTCAAGCCTATTTTAGTTAATGGAAAGAATCTCTCCACTCTAATCGATTTGGACCCATTCCTTTTTCATTTGGGCAGGTTGTTAAACTCATCCCTTTTCCAAGAGTTTTGGAAAAAGAAAATCTTTTCAAGATTGGGTCTGCGTTTTATGTTTTGATTTGCTTTTTTTGTTTTGCTTTAAGGATGAATGGGAAAATGTCTCTGGGAAAATTGAGGTTTTTTCATTTTCACTAGTATTGGGAAAGGTGATAGTTAAAGATATTCAATGAGTTCATGCTTGTACGTATGCACACACACCAATACAGAAACTCAAGTGCATGTATGCATATGATTTGTCATACTCTTTACCACATGAAAGAAAGCATTTTGTGTTCTTCTGTTGACCTCTAAGGAATGTACAGTATTAAAATTTCTAGAACATCCAATCATAATTACTTTAGATATGCAGGCTATCAATCTACAGTCATGAAAAATTGCTGTACGATTATGGCATCATGATATTACCATGAAAGAAAAGTCAGATCTCATGGACACTGGAATAGGATACTAAAACTTAGTAGGAGGGGTAAGCATAATACATTGTGGTTCCTCAGTAAGAAACTCTCCAGAAACTAATTTGTTTTCTGTATTTTATCTCAAAATTAAGAGGAAAATAGCATAATCCCTCTGAGATAGTTAAAAAGGAGTTTTGACAGTGCAGCATATGCAACCAAACCCTGCCAATGGCTGTCACATCAACATATGCCCAGAGTTTCCTTGGTACAAACTGTTCCTGGCAGCTGCAGGCGATGTTATTACTATTAGAGCCATTTTATATTTATGTCCTTACTTGTTTTGAAGTGCAAGAAAAACTGGTAAGTGATATAGAAAAATAATTATAAAGATTGTGTTTGTGTAAATGTGTAAATGTGCCTCTTTATTCCTATTACTCCTAGGAGAAACATGCACAGTAACAGACTGAATAGCCCAGTTTCAGGCACTTTTTCACCTTAGGCCAGTGCTACCACGGCAGAAGACGTGCTAGAAAATGAGAAGGGAATAAGTTCTGTCTCTCAGAGAATAGCATGTTATAAGCATAAAATTTCTAAGTAGGAGGAAAAAAACACTGGTCAGTCTAAGGGTAGAATAGCATCTTCCACATACTGGGAAATTCTAGATACTGAGAAGATACACTGAAAGAGTCTTAGCTGTCAAGGTAACTGCATTCTCTGACAGTAAACAAAAGTAGGCATTACAGCTGACTTTCAGCATCTGCAAACGTTCATGACTTAAGACAGTCTGAATGTATACATGAGAAATACGTACATGCTAAGCAGCTAAATAGAGGATTGGTTTTGGGGTAATACCTCATGGGTAAGAAACTTCACAGTTCCTTTTGGGCTCCTTCCACTAATTCCCATAGTAAGCATGGAAAAATCTCTAGACTGCTCTTGCAAATTTCTACATCCATGAAGGCAAGTGCCACAACCTAGAGTCAGACTAACCTTTATGCTCAAGGGACTAGTTTCATTCACTTATTAAATTTGTTATGGGTGTAGAACTTGCTATTTTTGCTGAATAATGACATTTCTTTCTACAAAAATATGCTAATATTCAGGATATTCCTGATATATTCAATATATGTCAGGAAAGCAACAAAGTTAAAAAATAAAGCAAAAATTCAAGCCATATACAATCTCATTCCAGGAGGAAAAATCACTGCATTTTGTGTGTAGTGTAGCATGCATCCGTGTCTGTTCAGCAATTATCATATTTACAGTGTTGGAGTCTTCATTGATCTGGTTAACAGTTGGTATTTAAACCCAAAATAAAAGGCAACTTACAACAGAAGTAGATTCTTTTTATTATGCTACCTGGTGATAGGTTATGTGCTTCTGAGCAAGCAGTAGGAACAATGAAAAATCACCTCAGTGGGAGATTTGTGGTTTCCTTGCAATGTGATTGCATATGCTGCAGAGGTAGGGGAAAAAAAACCAGCCAGCGCAGTCTAAGTTTCCTCGAATTATATTGGTTCTATTTGTCAGTAGACAAAACATTGTCCCTACACTCTAGATAGAGAGAATTCCTATCTCTATGCATTGTCAGCCTATCTGTCTGGGCGGCATAAATTACTGTATATTTGACAGATATATGTATGTAGTTAAGTGTGTTAGACTGCAAATATCTCTGGCAGAAAAATTACTTTTCTGTTATAAGCTGGTTTTCCTTAACAGCATTTTCTGGACCCTCCAAGGTCCATCTTAGAAGAATATATGGGGGAAAAAAACAGTCACACTTGCAGTTTCAATGATAATAGTTACCATAATGACTCAGATGATGGGGTAAAAAACCCCCATATTTCAATGTGAATACAATGAATATTCTCAAGAAAGAAACAGATCTCCATTTTTCCAAATCAGAACATCAGAGACCAGTCCTGGTTGCCTGCCTGAAGAATACAGTGTATTCTAAACATCTGAGGTTTAACTCTACCACATGAATTGTTGTGTAGATTATCCACATTTGAGGAAACCAGTTATTTTTTTACGTTCTTGTTTAAAACTAAGATTTGAGGTGATCCCTGTATAATGTCACAGGAATAGCAGGAATGGCTGAGCTGAATTTTTGTGAGAAGGTGCCTAGTGTCTCTGTCCTTCATCCATGACTTTTCTTTCACCCTCAGCTTTTAGAAGAATGCTCCTTTTCTTTTATATCACCTCAATCTCCACTACTGCCCAAAAGTCAGATGAAATAGGTTCAAGTTAATGTTCTAGCAGAAAACCACTACTGAAGAGATTAATTTTTAAACAATAGTTATAGTTTCTGTGCTACTCTTTTCATTAGTTTCGATTCACATACTTCTACAGTGTATTTCAAGAGGTTATTTAAAAGACAAATACTGTAATTTATGTAGCAGCCATTAAAAATATATCTTTATGACATAGCTTTATCTAGTGGCTCTGTCCTTGGCTTTAGAGAATTAAAAAAAAAAATCTGACTTCAATGAAAACTTAAAAAATGTGTATTCATTTAAATATTTTATGGGATATTTGTGTGATATTATTTAATATGGATGGGAGAACAACTGTGGTATTTTACACAGCCTGAAGTAGTAACTGAACTACCTCATATAACAGCAGGTAAAGCATGCCATCAGTGTTGTTCTGATGCTAATTTACTGTATGAGAAAGCAGACTATACGGAACAGAGGGAACTACAGCTAATTAAGAGAGACTGCTTTGCTTCAGAATCTACAAAGTTTTTGTATTTTATACCCTATACTGCAAAGACTACAGCTTACAACACAGTGAAAATGAATTTAAGAAGCAAACTTTTGATTATGAAAGTAAAGTTGGATCACAAAAAAGAAAGGGGATACTCTATATTATATGTTTTTAAAAGTTAAGGATGGGTGTCTGGCATTTTTATAGTAATGCAAGGTTTTCCAGAAGTAAAATATATATAGAGAGATGGAAATAGATACCTTGTCTTTTAGAAATGCTTAAATATTACTGGAACTACAATTGTTTAGGGAAAAAGGTAAATGTTTAACATTAACAACTAAATACTGTAAAAAAATTAATTAGCCTATATATTATTCTAAAACTACTTATAAATTCTTGTTTTAAAAATAAGAAAATTTAATCATTCTTTCTTTTCTTAAAAAAATGAAAACATACTTTAAATTAAAAAACACCAAAGGAATAATTTAATTTTTCTTCTGTAAAGACACAGGAGCTTAGAAAGTCATTAAAGATTTATATTTTTTTTTAAAAA
Organism: Donacobius atricapilla; assembly: GCA_013397315.1. Taxonomy (NCBI): domain Eukaryota; kingdom Metazoa; phylum Chordata; class Aves; order Passeriformes; family Mimidae; genus Donacobius; species Donacobius atricapilla. Next base: position 114,904 of record WBMY01001923.1, read on the forward strand.
TACAGATTTGATAACCCTCATTTTAGCTTTGCTGAAAACTTCTAGGGAATTTTACAAGTGAACAGAGAAGTGAGGCTTTGCTTGTTTTAGTTAAAAAATAACATCTGCCTTGCCTTTCTAGCAACAGGATCTGTTCACATAATCATTGGAGCCAATTTAAGAAAAAGGCAGTCTGTCACTCATTGCTGTTTAAATCAATTTATAGATGCTATTATCATGGGAACTAATCAATGTACATATTTTCTTAAAATTGGCAGCAGTGGTAGGCACCCAAGAACATATTTCAAATATGATTGTCGAGGATACACCTTTGCTATTTTGAGTATTTTATATATAAATACAGTAAAATAATTCACATCCATAAAAGACTGAAAATTAAGCATATACTTTATAGCTGTTGGGGGAAATATTGACTGCAGATCTTCAATGAGTTGTGCACTGTTTAAAAATGAACTCTTTTTAGAATGCAATGGGTCTGTTGTACAAGTCCATAAATAAAACAGGGGCCTACCATTTGGAATGAATGATGACATGGCAGCCCCATTATGCTGAATAAAGTTATTGTAGTGGGCGATCCTGGCTGGATACCAGGCACCCACTATTCTATCATTCCTCTCCACAGCTGGACAGGGGAGAGAAAATATAACAAAGGGTTCACAAGTTAAGTGACGCGGTTCGTCACACACACACAAACACACACTCACACTTTGATCAGAAGGCATGAACTAAGAACTACTTTTATTTAAAAGTCTGACTCCACTATATAGTATTTCACAAAGGCCAGGGATTGGGGGAGAAGGTTGACACCTCTCCCCATCCCATTGGTCAAGACAACTGTCCATCAGCTGTCCATATCTCTAAGAACAGGAATGAAAACTTTCCTTGAAACTACAATAACATTGGCTGTATTTACAGACCAGAGTGTGAGAAAGAACCCAAAACATGAAACTGAAACAGAAGAGAAGGCTGAAAAAATCAGGGCGACAGATAAGGACAAGGAGCGATCACTCAGAGATACTGTCATGGGCAAAAGAGCCTAGAATGAGAGATATTAAACAAATTTATTACTTACAAAATCAAAGCAGGAAAATAAGAAGCAAAATAAGTTCATAAAACATCTTCCCCCTGCCCCTCCCTCTTTCTCAAGCTCTACCTCCTCCCTCAGAGGCACAGTGAGGCAGGGAATGGTCAGCTCATCACATGTTATACCTCCTGCTGCCCAGTTAAAGGAATTGTTCCCCTGCTGCACCGTGGGGTCCCTGCCATGGGAGACAACTCTCCATGGACTTCTCCAATGTTAGTCCATCTCTCAAGCAGCAGCTCCCTGTGAACTGCTGCGATGTAAGTCCGTCACATGGGAAACAGCACCCCTTAAACTGCTGCAACATCGGTCACTCTTCCACTCTTCCAAGCATTGGCTCTATCAGACATGGAGAAAACTTCTGACAGCTTCTCGCAAAAGAAACCCCTGCTACCAAATCTTTGCCATGCAAACCCAATACTGTTGGAGTCCAAGGCATGTGGAAAACCCCTCAAACTGCCCTGGGGGGTCTGAGACCCAGGCTGGGACCCCAGGAAAGCACTGTCTTTGACCTTAGTCCATGGGAAAAACTTCCAACACTCACAGATGAATTGAAAACAACAAAGATTTAAAATAGATAGTAGTTTAGTTTGTCACAGGGGGAAAATTTGTAGTTTTGGGTTTTTAGTATGGATGTAGATCAGAGCAAGATGGAGAATTTTGGGCATTGTCTCATCTTCTTCTTCTTCTTTGTCTACTCCATTTCCTGCTGTGACAGTGGCACAGAGACATTGGTAAATGGATTTGATGTAGAAATTGCGTGTCTAGAATAGGTAGTAGTTATTGGTACAAAACTGTAAATATAGTATGCTTTAAGAGTTAATTGGATTAGAAATCTTTAAAAACGACCTTGGACCCTCCGTCCATGTTCCTGTAGCTGCTTTTCTTCAGTGCACTGAGAGTGCTGTAAGACCTTGAGATAAGAAATAGAATAAAGACCTTTGAAGACCGAGCTACAGGTTCTATTTCATCTTTTAAACCCGGGTATGGGACTCTGAGAGACAGAAAACTCCTAATTAGGGGAATATCGGGGTGAAAAAAACCCGGACACAATGCAATTATTAACTCCCAAGCGCAGCAGTAGTATTCACAAAAACAAAAACCAGAAGACAAACCCTCTGAAGAGATTCTCTAAGTTATTCCATAGTTAAAATTATTTCAAAGGATTCAAAAAATATATGCCCCTTGGAGTTTACTTTGCATTTATCTTTTGCTGATTCCTGGTGCTTCTCTTCTGAAGTTGTGGCATTCAATAATGCTGTAAAGTTGTGGTTAAAAAAACCCCAAAGTTTCTTCATTTAATTTATTCCTTTATTTCTCTGGTAATGCTGCTAGGATTTTTAAACTATGCCCTGGAATTTAAGCATCCATTTCCTCCTCTATCCCATTTTTCATGTTTTTATGGACAGGACATGCAGTGTTTTGTCCCATTATTTCTCCTGCCTGTTTATCAAAGGCCTCTTTTTTCACACTTTCTCAGAAGCTGATCGTCAATCTTGATTACTGACCTAATACCCTAATCCATCAAGTTTTTACCTTCCTCTGCATATTCTCACAGTGCTTTTCAGCAGACAGTTAAGCAATGACAAGACTGGACTCTTGTGTTTGGAGAAGCTTTAATAATAATAATAATAATAGTAACAACAACTATTTTGTAGGTAATGTAATTTAATCACCTCCTCATGCTTATCTGAGAAAGTAATTTTTAGAAATTTAAATAGCATGGAAATAAGGTTTTTTTTCGAAATTCAACTTACTTAGTTATGTCAGAGATAAAATGACCACCAGCAAACATTAACTGGTAGGCTATTTTCTATTCCCCTTAATTTACACACTCAGCTGAAACATTGATAGCAGACTTCTTCAGGTTAGACATCAGACAGAGTTAATTTTGTAGCAAGTACACAAATAGCAGCAGCAGGTGAAGCAAAATAACTTTACATATATATTTAAATGTCAAGGATGTTGATCAGACTAATTGGCAATTTTACATCTTCATTTTTAATATGTACAGTAGGAATTGAACTTAAATAAAAAGGAGGAAAAATACTGTAGGTGAAGAAGCCTGGATGGTGGTAGGAAATGGAAGGGGTAACAGCAAAGAGTGATTTAATGTCTACTAATCTGATATACTGCTTGAAGGAACAAACCCAGCATAAAGTAGCATAATGATATGATAAATTAAGTTAGAATAGTCTGAAAGACTTCACTGAGTTTAGAAGTGACATTCTTTAATCAAGACTAATATATTGCTGATTAATTCCTTAATTGTAGAAGTTTTTCTAAGAGTATAGCTATTCGCTATTAGTTCTGCATCTAGGAATGCCAAGTTAGTGCTTCTGAATATTTGTTTAGGATTTTTTTTTTTCTCCCGAAGTTTTCTTTGTGGAATATTTAAAATTACTACATCTTATTACAAAATAACATTCATTTCAGTAATATAACTTTTGAATGGAATCTAATAGTTCAAGGTTAATATTGACAGATTCAAAAGAGATTTACTACGTGTTTCAAAAAGCTCAAAATTTTATTCTTCAGTTTTAGGTGTAAATTTATATTGTTTCATGAGAATTTGAGCTCATGAAGAATCTAGAATTGACACTATTTTTTTTTTTTTTTTACTTTGAGTTCTTTCAGTGTAAAGAAAGAAATGAATAGATCAAATTTTTGTTTGATGTCTCAGAAGTAGAATAATGGAAAAATTGTCTAAAGAACATTCCATAATGGAAATTCCAATGTAATGTTAAGAAGAAGAACAGGAATGTGTCATAGAAGTTATCAAGACTAAAATAGAAGTAAAAGGGATAATATAAGAGGTAAAAAGAATGAGATATGACTTAACACTGTTTCAAGAAGCTATGATGACTGTGTGACTCAGACTTTGCTCAGGAAAAAAAATTGTATGTATAGTGACACCTAGCCTTATCATTCCAAACGTTTAAGCACTTTGCTCTGAGAGTGAAGCTGGTGAACACACAGGTACATAGCTCAATTCTCAATGTATCCCAAGCAATATTTGAAAAGAAGAAGAATAACATTTGTATGATTCCTGGTTCAGCAGGGTGCCAAAACAAATCTCCTGGAAAACCTGAGTAAGGAGACCTGCTGTCATCCCTGGGAGATGCACATCGCTGAGCAGCCATGGAAACTTTTCAGGTGAGATGCTGGGAGATAGTGGCCATGTGACCAGTTAGGCGTGGGAATGGGAGACACAGAGGCAAATGACCTGGAAATATTCCTGTCAGATGATCTAAGTTATTGCAATGCCACTTTTGTGTTTTGCTTTCAGAGTCATACCTATTGTCTTGCTGGTCATGATTACCTTGTGTAAGCTTTGCACTAGATTATAAATATTATTTTCCTGTAAGTGATTATTTGAAAATAGTTGCTCAAATTATCTTCTCTCTGGTATTTCCAGACAGAAAGTGTAAGCAGTTTTAAAAATATTTTCAAATTACTAATAAACACTGTCTTTATTGCTTATTTTAATTTCAGGGGTGGGGGGTGGGTTATTTTACATCATTTCCCTTCAACCTGTCTCACAAAATGTATGTCAGCCAGAGAAATGTTGATATGAAAACACAACAATGTGAAAAGTTAAAAATTTTTATTCCCACCAATCATTGATTCATTATGGGAAATATTTGATTAAGGTTATGTTTTCAGACTTTGCTTGAAGAAGCTTAACTGAGACACCAAGGGAAAAAGCCAGAGATACGCCAGAAACTAGAAATGGTCCTAGAAATGTCTGTCCCGAGTACTGCTCTCCATCAGAATCTCCCAGGCACAACTGAACACTTTATGAATAAATTACTGCAATGAGTAGGCAGAAATCTGTAGTGTTGGATTAGTTTCATTAGTACTGAAAATGTCTCTATTAGCCCAAGAGTGGCTCTAATGTCAAAGTTAATGTCAAATGAGTGCTATTAGAGTCACAGTTTTAGTAGCAGACTCACTACTCATTTTCTTACAGTGTGTGCTGTAATATAGATGTTCTCTTCATATGGGTATTATTTGAACAATGTCTGTTAAGCATAAAACTTAGATCACTAAGTTGGGATCTAGGCATGTACATTTTAAGAGATGCACATTTAAAATGTACATTAAGCATGTACATTTTAAGAGTTGAACTTACTGTACTGTAGGTCTTATTTTGATCATTTTTGGTTACTCTGTTGAGCTGAGATGAGTAATTATTCCTGATATTATCTAGTTTTCTGGTAAAGAGACAAATACCCTTCAAGCTCATATGTAAGATTTGAGAGGAATATGTTTCTTCACTTGCACTTCTGATGGCCCTGAGAGCACCACTAGTGCTGACTGTCGCTGCCAATCCCCCACAGGGGCTCCCTCCCACCCTGGACAGGCCCTGTTTCAGCCCAGCATGGAGCCTTCAGTCCCTGCCCCAGGAATTTTCCATGGATATTGGTCTCCAACACCTCCAACAGCCCTTTCTAAGAATTGCTGTGTTGGTTTGGGCATCCAGCCTTGTCTGTAGTGAGTGTATGCTTAGAGTGGTGATATGCATTCAGTCTGGGACCTCGGGAGGGAGAATTTCAGCATCCTGCTTCTCATCTGGAGGGTAAGAAAACCCCTTGGCTTGAGCAATGAGCAGCTCTGGCTCCAGTGGGCCTGGAAGGAGCATTCCCATGTCCCCAAAGACCACTACATTCAACTCTCTTTTACAGAGCTGATGTTTACCTTTATCCATGTCATGTTGTTGCTATCCTGACTTCACAGATGTGTTTTTATTTCAGATATTTCCTGCTGTTTGCCTGTTGCTGCAAGTGGCTGGGAATTCAATGTTTGGTTGAAAAAATTGCTCAGTGATGGTAGTAGGTGAGCTGCATGTCCTAACAGAGGTGCCTGGTGCCCCTGCGAATCCTGCTGACTTGCTTGCAGCCATTTGCAGAATTTCCTGCAGCCCTAAGATTTCACACGTTCCTCCAAGACATCATGACACCTTTTAATGTTGAAATTTACCTGCTGCAGCATCCTCCTGTAAAAGGAAATATTTGGGAAAAGAAGAAAAATATCTTCATTTCAGAGAACTCATCTTCCAGCCTTTCAAAAATGAAGATTTATTTTGTATCCTCTGAGTATTGCAAAATCATGATCTGGCTTCACATTTCTATTCATGAATTTATTCTTTTCTTTTTTAGCAGTATGCTGCCATCAGACAGGAGATATTCCAGGCTGTTCCCAGCTTCACTGGGGCCACTTGAATTTTAAAAAGTTGCATGTTATTTTTTTTTTCTTACTGCATCATGTACATAAGACACATTTTAAATCTTTCTTCATTACAAAAGATTACATGGGATCTTTGTAGAAAATCGCTGCTGTCTGTAGTTGGCAGCAGCCTTAAAATATCTCCTGACAGAGCCCTAAGGGTGACAGATCCTCATTGACGAATCCAGGTTTAGGCCTCAGTGATCCCCAAGGTCAGGGGAGTAAAAGAGGGCTGACAGTGGCAGGAAGAGCATTCCAAATTCTCATCTAAATGAGAATTATCTAAAAAATCTAAAGTTTTTCTGACTCTTATTGAAGTTTTTAATGCAGTGTATACCAAACATAGGGCAACACAGAGTGGAACAAGTATTGCACACAACAGAGTTCTACATAGCTGTCCAAACCACCTGGAAACTTGGACCTCAATCGCCAATTATTTCAGAAGCAGCTGACTAACTTCCCTGTGCACCACACACACAGTATTACTGCTTCCTGATAGCCTTCCAGTTACTTGTCTTTCTGCTCAAACTTGTCTAAGAGTAAAGACATTCCTTTTGTCAGTGTTAAGGATTCTATATTCAGCTTTATTTTCTTGAGGAAAATGTAGATGGTCCTGAAATATGTCTCTTCCTGATAAGTTTTTTGCAAATGTGTCTATGGAAGTCAGGGTAGCAGTGACATGGCCGCTACCAATTGTCTGCTGGATGTGTGTAGAGGCAAGTGGAAGTATTTTTTTGGAAAGCACTAGCAAGCATGAGATAGCTGGAGCACACTGTCAACACAGTTGTCTGACTCCAAACAAACATTGAAGTCTCCAAAAGGTAAAAACGTGGTTAGGTCAACTTCAGCAGGCACTCGTGCCTCACCATGGCAAACAGTACAGGCACTAGAAAGCATAGCCACACTCACATCAGGCACTGAATAAAGTGATTTTCGGCATGAACAGCAACTGGCAGTAGTTGTAAGTCACATTTGCTCCTTTAAAATTAATTGTTGCTAAACTTCTGTGTAAAAAGAAACACAAATATTGCAAAACAAAAATCACAAAGAAATAAAAGATTTTTCACGAATTGTCGGGTAACTCTTGCCTTAGTCTGAAAGGAAATTGGTATTCAGGAATATTTTTTTGCTAAATGTACTGTTACTAAAAAGCTTTTGTGAGATGCCTTTCCTTTGAAAGACAGGTAGCAAATCTTTTAAATTATCAGCTCCCCATTTTATTTTTCTTTAAATGTTTTTCATTCAAGCCTAAATTTTATGATATTCTGATTTAGACTTTTCCTGGTTTTGGAGATGTTATAAATAATAAAAGTTAAGTTACAGTGAAAAATGTAGTTCAAGAGTGTTTATGCAATATACTTATGATATTATACTATTTTACCTTTTCCTTTTTTCTTTATTTCAATGCTGATGATAACTGCACATCTGGTCCTTCATTTGCAGCTAGATGAGGCACTGTCAAATTATCCTGCTGCAATCACACAAAACTTACACAATAAGCATCTGACCATCTTATTTTTTTTCACATTGGCTTATTGCTCAGCTTTTCAAATACCCGGAAAAGCTTTTATCTGATAACATTGCAAAATGAGTGTCACAAGAGAAAATAAAGAAATACTTTAGAACCTATGACTGCAAAGGTTATGTTAAGAATAAGCTAGAACAAGTCAAGAGCTGTAATGGAAAAAATATTTCTTAATATTTTAAATTTCCTTTGGTTCCAAAATTTCACTTTTTCATAACTTCTATTAAAAATGCATAAACATTTGATTAGTTTGCCACAATGTGGAACCAAACAACTGGATATGACAGAATTTAATTTGCCTGCAGAAGAAAATTTTTCTGCATTCCCTTGACACAGTGGCTGGGATCACCCAGTCAAAGCCAGAGTAAAGGTTAGGAAATACATCACAGTCAGTATAGTAGGAGGCATTTGATAACACCACAAATAACCTTATCCTCTCACAGATTTAAAAACAGCAGCGAGGGAAGGGAAAAAAATGAAACAGGAAGCATTTTCAGAGCATGAGAACTCCTTTCAAGAAACCCTTTTTTCACTTTCCTGCACCAATGCCTTTCAGTTATTAACTTTTTTCCCTGCTTAACATGAATACAGACTTTCTGGATGAAAAGACAAACAAATAATAAGACTTTCCAATATGAAACTTGCTTGATGCTTCGAGTTAAAAGTAATTAGATTCTAAAACACAGCCTTCTTAGGCATGTAGTGATATATATAAATTGATTTTGATGGCTGTAACAGTGAGGTAATCCAAAAAACCATAATGATAAAAAATACTTCCCTTAAAAATGTTACTAATAGTAACAATACAGGTCCTAAATACTACATTAGCAGTTTCACTGAGAAAGCTAATGATTTCTCCCACTCATGTTTTAGAAATACAGTCTTTTATGAACTCAAATTATGGGACATAGCAACAAGCACAGTGTGATTATGCTGGCCAGGGGGTATAAAAAATTTAGGTTAAATTAGGTAGTTTTAGGTAGAAATCACTGGTGTTACATGATCATTTAAACTGAAGAGTCAAATATTAGATTTCATTCCAGCCCTGTTGCTCCCCTCTTTGTTGTCAACTGCAGATTTTTAATCATGCTACCCAAACGACTACCACTGAGTCAAATGACATTTTAATTGCTTAAAATATACAATTTTAAAAACATATTCCTTGAAATATATTTGCTTCATGGCATAGATTTTTAGCCTTGCTTTAAGGATCAGAAACCTTAAGGGAAGATTGTAAATAGAAAGCTTTGGCATATTTTTCGGCCATTTAAATTGATTTCTTGACATGAAATTTAGCCTCAACATTGCAGTAACATAGATATGTGCTTTTAATTAAATCAAAGCTTTCAAAGATGGCCATGAAAGACGGTTTCATGTGACTTATTTCCCAAAGTAGCAATACTGCTTGTTTCTCTCTGAGTTGCAAAAATAATATTACAGAGAACATCATGAATAATGCAAGAAGTCTGATTTAACACCAGGATTATTTCTGGCATTCAGTATCTGTGAATAGCATATTAATAGCATATATCAGTTTTTATGATTGAATGATAGAAATAACAAACTGGCACTGAGCCTTTGTGATTACTCGCCAAAAATGGGATCTGTTCACTAAATCGAAGAAATTTTATGTCTAAGTTTAAGCAATACAGTGAGTTGGACTAGAACGTTGGCTTTTGCTTTATTTTCAACTGTTATGTGAATTTACACGAGACTGGTTATTGTGATGGTCACAAGGAAGTAAAGTGTTGCTAATTTAAAAACTATGCACCTTGCAAATGTAAAATGAATGTATGTCATAAAAATGACCTGTGACTTTCAGAAGAATGTGATGAATTGTGTAGCAGAAATAAAGCAATATTCTGCCTTGACCATCCCCACAACATCATTTTCAGTTTCTGGTTTAGCAGGGAGAACTCAAGAGTTGTAGAGCTCTTTCAAGTTTCTCAGCAGTATAAATAACAAAAGAGATTACCAGAAGAGAAGCCCTGGAAAACAAAATTTGTTGTTGCTGTTTTTCCTTCAGTCTGCACACATAAATGTCTTTCCTTGGCAGCAGACAGCCTGGCTTTTCCTCCTGTACAGCAGGAGGACAAACCATCTCTGTTCTGCTGATCACTGCAGCCTGGTGCCCAGACTACCAGAATAACTCTATCATTTATCCAGATCTGAAAGTCATTTGGGGATAAAGCCAATATTCCTTCAATGCATTAGCCCTACCCCTTTTTAAAATCCCCTCTCAGCCATTTGCATCCAGCAAAGCTGAAATATGACCCTGATTTGTAAAGACAGATGCATATGGAAATGAAAACCTATTAGATCAAGGTGTTCTACAGCACTGCAGTGTTTTTGTCATAGAAAACAGGTGAATTAGCAGTGAATTTTTGGAACTTAAGTTGAAAGTGTAGCAGAAGCAGTTACCAAAAATGCCAATTAGTCTGACAAAAGCTCTGCTTTGAATACTCTTTTCAAGCACTGCTCAGTCCTGAAATAGGGTCATAAATGCAGAGATATATCTACTTAAAATGTAAAGGTTCTTACCAAATTCTGCAGCAAATACAAACATGAGCACTGCAGTACAGAGCAGTAGATGCAAATAGCTAGTCTTAATCAGTAAGTGTTGTGGCATTAGATTTCGTATCCAAGAAAAGAGCAAAAATCTAAACAGAAATTTGTATTTAGGACCTCTGTTATATTAGCAGCTTTTAATGTCAGAGATTATATCTGAATCACTATTAGGGTGGGGTTTTTTTTTCTTTTCTGCTATCATTTTTACCAGTTAAAGAAAGAAACAAAGGCATAATACTGTATAGTCTTCTACCTTTACTCCCAAAATATTTAAATGGTGGGAACAATTAAATACACTGCAGAAACCTAGTCTGAAGGGCTTAGCATTTTTTCCCATCCCTGTGAAATATTTTGTTAGGCCTTTTCTCTCTAAATTCCATTAGGTATAGATAAATAGCTGCTTTCAGCTACAACAAGCTAGTTTCACTAAGCACAACTACAGATTAAAACACTCCATGTGTTCTCCCAGCTATGCAAGGAAATCATGATTCTGAGCAGAAAATGTCCCTGCTTTGTTTATTTGGTTCTTTTATTTTGCATTTTGCATTTATGATGTTGTATCATAGTTACTGTAAACATCACAATTTTTTCTTCTAAAAAGTGTCAGAAAATCAGAAGACTGTGCTTTAGCGCATTTTTTACTTATGGGGAAAAGCCAACAAAGAACAACAGAATAAAACCTCTGGTGTATCTGAACTTGAAGAATATAATGTTGTGGGCAGCTTCTTATGACTGAAAGCAAAAGGCGGTAAAAACCTTTCTTCTTTGATTTGCAGCTGAAATACTTTTTCCTGTCTGTTCTTTTGGGAAATAGAATGGAAAATGTAATTCTTCCCTCACTAGCCCAGTTTCTAGTGGCCATTTTATTGCAAGCTATATTTAATTTGTCTGTGAGAGATTACATGCCTATTTTTCAAAATGTGAATAGGAATCTCCTATACAGTGAAAAGCTGTAAGTGCAATACCTTAAAACTTACACTTGTAAGGTCCAGTAGACAGGTTACTGTGTTTCCAGAACGTACATATTTAAAATCTTTAGAACTCAGCTTTCATTTTTTTTTTCTCAAAGATTGCAAAGGCCACTTCACTGAGATTCTTTTCTTCTTATAAGTCACACTCTGTTCACTTTCTTCAGTTGTTAATTGGTTCTGACATTTCCTTTTGAGTTGTAATTGCTTTCTGTAGCTTTACACAGGTCCATCTTGATTTTTATTCAGGGAGTTATTGTGGTTTAACCTCAGGCAGCAACTAAATACCACAGAGCTGCTTGCTCAGTTTTCACCCTGCCACAGAATTGGGAGAAGAATGCAAAAAGGGTAAAACCCATGGGTTGAGATAAGAATGTCATGGTAGGACATGAAATAGATTGACTCCATATAGTTGTCAGGAGAGAAAGAAAACTTATTTACAATTCCAACAGTTTCTTTCATAACATGCTGTGTAAAAAGGTCTATTATTGGTCCATGGGACTGACACTTCTCTCCATTGGTTAAGTAATAGGAAACAACACCTGGGGACAGTTGTTATGGGAAAGGGAACGCTGTTTACTTCACCTGTTTTGAGAAATGGAGAGAGGTGGTTTGAAAAGAGAAAGCTGTTCACAGCTTTCCCTTGGGAAAGGAGCTAGCAATAGTTAGCAAGCTAAAATTCAGACCCAGAAATGTCGAGCCCACATAAGAATAGTTTAATATCTGAAATAAAGTAAAATTATAAAGTAATAACCATAGCAATAAAAATGATAACTATATCAATACGAATAAAAATGATAACTATATCAATACTAATAAAAAAAAACCAAAAAAAAATTACAGTATAACAGTAATGAAATCAGAGACAAGAGAAAAGGAGGGGAATAAAAGCCAAGATAAACAAGTTATGTCCAAATTAATTGTTCATCACCCTCTGACTGATACCCAGCCTGTCTCTGAGCAGCTATCAGCCACTTCCCAACACTACCCTAATTTAAAATACTGAGAATGGCATACCATGATATGGAATATCCTTTTGGCCAGTTTGGGTCAGCCATCCTGGCTTAGGCCCTTCCTGGCTTCTTGTGCAGCTCTGCATTAGCAGAACTTGACACATTTAAAAGTCCTTGACTTAAGGTAAGCATCACTCACTCAGCAACAACTAAAACGCCACTGTGTTATCAATATTATTCTCATCCTAAATCCAGCATTGCACCAGCTACTACAAAAAAAATTAACTCTGTCCCAAATGAAACCATGACGGGAAAAACAAGGAGAGAAATCTATCCCATCTGTCTTCCCAATTGGAAGTAAGAATCCAAAATGATTCAAAGTGATGAGACTAGCAAGCCACTGCTAAAAGATATATTCGGCTTCCAATGAAAATATTTCATAAAAGGACACATAGGTATCAGAGTGCTACTCGTCCTATCATAGATCCCAATTTTAAACTTTGTACATTTCTGCACAGTCAAAAATCTGAACACTGATTTTCAACATAGTAGAGAACTACAAAAACTTCAGAAGTACAACTACATGTTATACAAGTAAGATATGAGTAAATAGTCTCTATTATTATTATTATTATTATCATTATTTAAGAAAAATAAATATAGATATTTATAAACATTCTATAAACATTCTGTGTCCCTGTATAACTACTGAGAATATTTAGGTTCCTCTCAGGTAAATTGTAAAAGGTCAGTTTTCACAACACGTTCATCTAAATATTTTAGCAAGTATGTTATAAGTTTTTGATGCTATTTTTCAAACCATGCCAAAAAATGTAAAACACTGTGTTATGTTTGGTTTTTGCCAGCAGCTGCTCTATGTGGGAAACATAGAATCTTATTTAATACCTCCTCAGAGATCGCAAACAGATGGTTTAATGCACTCTTGAAATGTTTGAGCTTGAGATTCAATTTTTTTTGTTCAGAAAACAGGCTATTCCTACTTTGAGGATTAAATCAGTAACATTTTTGATCTTAAGGCCATACACTAGTACAAGCTAACATTTAAACATTATTATCCAGCTTGATTAAGATTCCACTTTTGTTTAAGATTTCCAGATCTCTGAGATCATCGAGTTCAGCCTTTGAACACTGCCATGTCAACTGGACAGCACTAAGTGCCAGAACCAGTCTTCATAAACACCTCCAGGGACCGCAACTGCACTACCTCCCTGAGCAGTCCATTCCAATTTTTAATCACCCTTTCTGTGAAGAATTTCTTCCTAATATCTAATCTGAGCCTTCCCTTGCACATCTTGAGACTATGTCCTCTTGTCTGGTTGCTGTTGTCTGGGACAAGAGGCCAAGCCCCACCTGGCTACGACCACCTTTCAGGTAGCTGAAGTGTGAGAAGGTCATCCCTGAGCCTCCTTTTCTCCAGGCTGAACAACCCCACCTCCCTCAGTTGCTCTTCAAAGGGTTTCTTCTTCTTTCCTTTCCCTCCCCCTGAATGTCCTGAGTAGTAAGAAGCAGTGTCTGATAAATATTAGCCAGGGCGCAGCACACTGCTCAACTTCACACCTCTCTGGATCTGCCGCAACATTTTTTCTTCACATATTTTATCACTTTAACAGAGTTCTACAGTTGTTCAGGGATGAACTTTCAAAACCATTGTGGGAAAGAAGTCTGCCAAAAATTGGTCCATATTCTCACATTCTGTGCCACTCATGATTATTCACCCCTCAAGGAGATCTCTGAATAGCCTCCCTAGAAATCTCTTTCTTGATTCTGAGCATGATGTAGACTGCACTGAGGAGACCTGGCAGACTTAGAGACAAGAATACGCTTTCCTTAACAACCAAAGGGAATTCAGAAGTCTTAAATGCTGTTCTAACAGGCCTGAAGGAGGAAAAGGAGGTGGAAGGTTGAGGAAAATCCGCTGTTTCCTGCACAGGTTGGGTACAATTGTTACTGACTTCCCAAAGACAGCACCTAGGGCCAGGGTGGGAGAGCAACACTGAACACATATTCCAGATGACCCTAATTACCTTTCACGTGATCATGCCATAAAATTATATCCCTCAGTACATCAACAAAGCAATTCTGATCCGGCTCCCCGAAAAGAGCCCTGTAAAAGAGCACCATGAAGAGCACATGGTACATATACGGAAACACATAGGGGGTTAAATACCACACGCACGCGACATCCTAACTAGTGGCTGTGTGTTTAGATCAAATCTGTTTCCAACCAGCTCCAGGCAGAGCTGTTGTTATCTCAACCCTCAGCGCCACAGCACAGTGTCAATTACAGCTGTCATGGTTTGGGTTCTCCTCAGTTCAGTGCCCTCAAGGACACTCTCCCAAACCAGACACATTTCTCCTTTCCTTCCATGCGTCTTCCTGCTCCAGGGATGGAGTTGAGAACTGGAGACACAAAAGGTGAAAATTACAGATTGAGAAAAGGGCAATTTACTGGAAACAGCAATGAGATAAGAAAAGAAACAGCAACAATACTAACAAGAGTGTGCAAAGTGAGACTGATTTTACATACAAAATGCTCACCTAGCCTGACACAATATGGGGTGACCCCAGCCAGCAGCACCCCGCTCCGCTGCTCTGTCTTCAGTGCTTGCTCCACTGAAAAGCGACACCCTTCCTGAAAGCCAGAGAAAGTCCTTTTCCCCCCTCCCCAGCAAAGACAAAACTCGGTTTCAAAAAACCTCTTAGGCACACCCACAGCCACACTCCTTCATCTACTGCAAAAGAATTAACTTTGTCCTGGCGAAACCAGGAAAAACATCTTATCTAAACCTGCCCTCTTTCATTATAAAGCCTTTAATGCTTGTCTCCTATCACTACATG
Organism: Donacobius atricapilla; assembly: GCA_013397315.1. Lineage (NCBI taxonomy): Eukaryota > Metazoa > Chordata > Aves > Passeriformes > Mimidae > Donacobius > Donacobius atricapilla. The sequence continues at coordinate 130,087 of WBMY01001923.1, forward strand.
CTCTTGTAAAAAGTCCCCCTCCAGCTTTCTTGTCATCCCCCCTCAGGTACTAGGGTGCTTTAAAGTCTCCCTGGAGCCTTCTCTTCTCCAGTTTGAACAAAACACACTCTGCCTGTCTGCAGAAGAAAGGTGCTCCACTGATCACGCTGGCCCTTCTCTAGATTCACTCATGTCCTTCTTATGTGGGGGCCTCCAAAGCTGAATGCAGAACTCCAGGTAGGTCTCACCAAAGTGGAATGGAGGGGCAGAATTAACTCCCTCAACCTGCTGGTCGCACTCCTTTTTAATGCAGCTTAGAGTATGATTGGTTTTCTGGGCTGCAAGTGCACGTTGCTGGCTATGTCAAGCTTTTCATTTGTCAAATAGAATGTTGCCTACTCTGTTTGTTTCAATTTACCTTGGGAAGGAGGGTGAAGTAATTGGATTGTTCCAAAACAATGATAAACATGACAATACTTTACATAAGTCCTTAACACTCAAAAAAAAAAAAAAAAAATCCCTACTGAACCAGGAATTAAAATAAATCATAGAACCTTTTTATATCTTTAACTCTGATGTAAAACATTTTTCCTCCTTCTACAGTCTCTTTTTTTGCAGGCTCGATGAAAATAAACTCAAATAAATAAAATTAGGGGAAGAAAAAAACCAAACCAAATCAAACCTATCAAAAACCTCCCCACACATTCTTTTTCACAGAAAACTCAGTGAAATTCCAGAAATTGGATCTGACAGTGGTTCATTATTTCATCTCTATGTGGGTGGGTTTTGGTTTTTGTTTTTTTTTTTTCCCAAATGAATTCAGCTTTGCTCTGGGTGAATATTTTTATGGGGAGTACCTAGAAGAAATGATAGTAAGCCTCAAGATAAAAACAAGAATTAAAGTAATGAAAGGAGAGAAGAAATAAGAATCATATTTGCTATTGGAAATTTTTAGCTATCGTCTATTGGAACAGTATACTTATTAACAAGAATTATTCTCCATGTGAGTAAACAAAGAAGAGTATTTGTTATTGTTTACAATAGCATGTTCATTAGCTTACATAAACTAGAGACTTTATAAGTCTCTTCAAATCAAACATTTTTACCAGGTATTTTAATTGCTGATGCCTAGGCAACCATGAAATAAATTACAAGTTGCCCTTGCATGATTTAAACCTGGTATGAGATTTGCCACAAACAAAAGAAATATTTCTCTGCTGGATTTCTTTCTGCATCATTTACTCCCTGCAGTTTAGAGCAGATTAATGTGTTCAGAGACTGATTGCAGTAATTACTCTGCCCTGCTGCTCTTCTATATTATGCAAACAAATGCACATGATGAAAGGGAGAAAATGGACAAGAATAGAGAGTCTTAGGCTCTTCTGATATACAACTTAAAATAATAGCTCATGAATAAAAGCTAAAACTTTGAGCTAAACTTGAGTGCAGTCCACAAAGGTAATGATGCATAATATTAGTTCTTTTTTCATATTTGTTTGAATGACATTTTATGTAATAATTTTCCATTAAAATTGTTTTTTAATTAATTCTCTTAATTTAGGAACTTTGGAACAGCAACAGATTTTTCAGGGTTGGTAAATGTTAAAGTTCTTTTGAAAAACTACTTCCAAATACTTGTTTGCCAGTTGCAATCATCAGTGGAAATACTTCACTTATATTTCAGTTACAGGAAGTGACCATCAAAAATAGTTTAGTTTTGCTTTTTTATTCCAAAAGAGTAAAATAAGAAAATTTTAAAAATATGAAAGAAGGTTGTGAAACAAAACAGGAAGTCTTGGATGGTAAACCCGTAATTCCTACTAGTAGTTTGTATACAGTATGTCTTTCTAAAATTTACACATTCATACACACTAATGAAATCACTCATACTTTTTCTGGACTGCACTTTACCTCTCTAGCACACTGCAAGACATCTTGTCCAAATGTCCCATTTCAGGAAAAAGACTCAGCCTTCAGAGATCTTTTTCTACCAATGTTTTTGTGGCCTTATTAACCCAGCCTTCCTGGAAAACAGATTGAAATTTCCCATTGTCATCTGTAAACTTACAATTCAAAACTGTCATGTAAGTATTCCTACATTGGCCAAATGGGTTAAAATCCATTGCTGGTTATTACATAAATGTGATAGTTATGACCGAGAACTTGACAAGGTATATTCTTTTAGTACTGTGTAGTCTTTTTTCTATTTTCTTTTTTTAAAAAAAAACTTTAGTGAATAATAATAAAGATATGAATAGAATGGGGATTGTTGTACTTTCCTTTTCTTGTTGCTTGTACTTCCTTCCCATGCTAATTATCAAGAAGTGAGGTGTAGTGATTTTTTATAATCAATATTAAGTAGCCTGTATTTGTAAATTCTTCTCTTTCCATGCTAGAGGATACCTCCATTTTAGGAGGACCTAAAAAGATCTCATGGCACTGACACTATATTAAAGATTAATTCCAAATTTACAACTGGTAGAAAAATCTCTTTTTCTTAATTTTCTTTGCAAACATTTTTCATTATTTTTGTGCTCTATCACTGAAATGTCTATTAAATGCTGTTTTCTGTTGAGCTTTAAATATTTTTTCCCATTACAGTAATGATTTTTTAAAAATTAATACACAATATTGTAGACATACATATAAAGTATATATTCTATATAGAATAATATATAGAAATGTTAAATAGCTATGCAGATATATAGATATATAGACATGTAGATATAAATACAGAGCAAACTAAAAGATTAAATATCACTCAACAAAGAAAAAAACAAACAAAAATTTTCCTTGAAACAGGATACTGAGAAATGGCAAACTTGTTTTTCTGCCACAAGTTGTGTGCTAAAGTCATTGGCAGTCAGCACAATCTCAGATAAGAATGCATATTGTCTCTTATAGGATTAAAAGAACACTATGTCTGCTTTATCTAGTTGCTTCCTTTGAGATGTATATCTTACTTACATTTGTCTCTTCTGTCTCACGCTTTAAACTCCAAGATCAGATTACCTTCTCATGTGTCTACATGTATTTATGGAAAATGTTGCAAATTCAGCTAGAGCTTCCTACTATATTTTTTATTGGTCGAATAATGCTTGTTTCATCATTGTACTAAGAAATTAATAATAAATTTTAAAAATGGATATAAACAGTAAAAAAAAACCCAAAAAATCCCCCAAACCCACAAAAACAGTAAAAAAAAAGCTGAAACAAAAACACACACACAAAAAACCCCATCCCCAAACTAAAAACCAAACACAGAAACAAAACATAAACAAATAAACAAAATAAAAATCAAACCAAAGATGAGGAGAGAGTTTCTGTGAGGCTGTCAGTCTGATGAATGTGGCTCACTCTGGAAATGCAAAATGAATATTTGGGGTACAGGTCTCAGGAAAACCATCTGTTGTCAGAAATCTATAACTATTGCAGGGCTAGAATGATTCTAGAAGGAATTTTCAAAGGTAAAAGACATATAATCCAGTGGCCAAAAAAGGTATTGAATAAATGAACTGGACTAATTTTGCCTCTTCTCTTTTCTCTGCTTCATAGCCCAAAGTTTATTTGCACATAAGAATAAACCTTTTTTATCTTTTCAGTATCTCCCACTAGGAAGCTAGCTTGCTATTCAAAGTTTACCTATCATGAAACTTGCATCTCAAGTAGAATACCTTTATGTTCAATCAGCCTGCAAACAAGTTCAGTTCCAACTGAATTGTGAGTTCAGTAAATTTGCAAACAAATGCTAGAATTAAATTTTTCAGGTTTTATGTGCTTTTGGATATTGTTGCTATGATTACTAAAACCATAGCATGGTCTTTATGGTCTTGAAAATCCAAATTTTATGGCATTAAGCTTCCACTTAAGGCAAGCTCTTTACAGAGAATCAGGCTAGAGCAGTACTTTCTTTATACCATTGAGGTCTTCCCCGCCTTTCCTGATCCCTGTCACAGGCTATCCTGCCATTCTTGCAGACAAACCTGTGAGTCATCTGTGTTAATCATTTTTTATCATGGCTTGGGAAACATTTATGTGGGTTCTGTCTTGTACCAGAAACTTTCACCCTTGATCATATTACCACATAGTAAAGGTGAATCAGTTCAGCAGGGAGATGTTCAGAAGTCATTTCTTCCTTGTCTTCGTCTATTAATTACAGTCTACCATCTCAGATTTCGTAAGTGACAGCATGAAAGATCCCAGTCTGTTCTAGTGCATCCTGAAATAAATTTTACTTCAGCAGCAGTTGAAAAGCTCTCATATGATGCTGGAGCATCAGGAAATAATTTCTCTTGAATTCTATTTATGAGGGCTTAAACCATTACAATTCAAATTCATACTGTAACAAATTTAGACTGATATTCACATCCTCACTTGTGACTTCTCAGAAGATGATTAACAAGGAAAGTAGTCTCGTACTGTCTTTCACATTTAATGAACTAGATGTGCACACCTGCTCCATTACACTATAATGAAGCCCTATTCTTTGATGAAGACCAGAAAGAAGGGAAATCTAGCTTATTTAAGTGAATGGTGAAAGCAACATTTCAGAAACAGGCTTTCCTCTTTCACTTTAACAGGCTTATTTATGCTTATTATTGTGAAGCTTTATTTCCTTCAGTAAGTAAAGGATAAGGTATTTTACAATTCTATGCCAAACTAGAATATTGATGGAAGGAATTGTACACCTGAACATCACAATGTCTACACTTCATTTTTGGATACCTTTCTGGTTTTTTTTTTTCTTAAGAAGATACTAAGTAAAATTACTGTTTGCCTTTTACCAAAGTTAGATAAAACAGTAGCAGTCAAGTCCAGACACAAAAAGTCAGAGACTCGAATCGCTGAATAGCGAAAAGCACCTGTTATGTTTGACTGCAGTCAAAAACTAAGCTACACAGGGCTGCTCACTCACCCTCCCCCACTGGGACTGCAGAGAAAATCAGAAGGGTAAAAGAGAGAAAACATGTGGGTTAAAATAAAAATTATGCATAATGGAGACTTAGGAAACATATACCATCACTCCAAATGTCGTCTCCTTTCTCCTTCTTCTCCCAGCTTTATGTGCTGAGGATGAGGCCATATGGTGTGGGATATCCCTCTGAGCAGTTGGAGCCAGCTGTCTCAGCTGTGTTGCCCCCAAACTCACTGTGCCACCCCAGCCTGCACTGGAGCACTGGGGTGAGGCACATAAATGGCCTTGGCTCCGTGTAAACACTGGTTAGTAACAGCTAAAGCATCCCTGTGTTATCAACACTATTTCCTACACTATTCAAGACACAGATCCATAGAGCTACTTTGAAGAAAAATCATTTTATCCCAGCCAAAACCAGCTCACCACTACCTACCATTGCAGATCTACCTTAGATCTATCACAGCATGGCAGATTATATATTTGTATCTTAACCAGGAGACCCACTCTGCTGTTTTTTGCTACCACTGTTTTCTTTGGAACCCTAAAAATGATGTGCAGGTATTGCATAAGAGAAAAAGACCCTACAACAGGTTAAAAAGTATACAGAACAAAAAAGGATATAAATAAGTCTGTAAAAACCTGAAATGAACTAAAGAAAAACAAAGAAACAAACAAAAAAAAATCCCTCAAGAAAACATCAAGTGAAGCTGGAAACCAATAGCACACTTTTCAAAGGGAACATCTAGCTTTGTATTTTTCTTTTTTTTTTTTTTTCCCAAGGCGTGGAAGGAGAATTCCTTATCAAAACAAATCTTTGCTTAAAGTAACAGACATAATAGCATGGTCTTTAAAAGCAAATTGGATACTGCTCTACTGACAACTTTAATTTTCATTCACATGTCGTGCTAGGAGTCAATGACTGATTACTTTGTTAAGAATACATCAGTGTAATCAGGAAAAAAATATTGAAAACCTGAAAAATGCGAAAAAAATATATTAGCCAGTTAGTCAGCTGATACGTTTGCTAATTTATGAATTAGGCTTAGCCAGAACTTAAATCTTGTCAATATCACCTGATTTTCTGTTACTTAAAAACATACCATGAAATCTAGCTCAATGGTGATTTGTTTTTTTGTATATCACTCTTTTGTAATATTTGAATTTTACATAGTCTCATTAAAAAAGGGGCCATTTAAAGCCAACAATTATTTAATTCAATTTTGAGTTTATTATTCAATCCAAGAAAGACTGGATGAAGGACTCAACTTTGGAGTTTACAAAAAGCTTTTGTAGTTTTAATAAATATGATATTTGTAATTTCCATTTACTTTCATGCTTGCCTCTGATAACTGGTATTTTCCCTGAGCTGATCATAAGATTTATCACCTTTTGTCACTATCCCTGTTAATATTTATATTTAATTATGTATGAAACAGAACAGCAAAATTTTTTCTAGTGACATAATATTAAGTATTCAGTCAAGAATTATTCCAGGGCAGTTAAACAAAGCATCATGACAAATGATGAAGAAATAACAACATCTCAGCCATGGGGTAAGTCACAAATAGTTGATTACTTCATCACCTTTTGTTTCCCCTAACACCTGTGCCCAGATCCAGCATGAATACCTCGTGCATCTTGGTAGAAAAGGATGATATTGCATAATCTTGTTGGTTCTAATTTTCTGGATTTGGTCTTGGAAATATTTTGTTGCAACTCCCAGAATCTACAAATATTGCATTATGAGAGTCAAACTGACTTTTCAACATGAAAAACATATGCTGCTAATCTCAGAAATGTCAGTGATGAGTGCCTGTAGTAGACCTGGAAAGCTGCAAAGAAACAACAAGCATGTTATCATGAGGGGATAACCTTTCTCTCTTTGAAATACCTTATATGGAACAATCAATAGCCTGTTAACAAATATATTTTTCTCAATTTTTCTCTCTCATTTTTCTATATACACAGAGAGAGAGGATTAATTCACATAAACTCTGTCTAATGTAAATTATTTTCTCTGTTTTCCATTCCTCAGTCTTTTACCCAAACTAAAATCAGGTTTACAAACTGTGGAATAGAATATAGCTTTGCTTAATGATACAATAACTAATCCATATATTTTTTTTCTAATTGTTTTCACACATTTTTTTAATCTTAGGCAGGCTAAAAGTAACGTATTTATAAAAGCATTCACTGTTTAATTATAGGGCACTTTTTAAACATTTTTATTGCTGTTAAATATGTTTTCTTAAGATACCTTGATGCTATTTTGATTTCCCTTTAAATGATTTTCATTTATGCAGGCAGTTTTACTTTCATTATAATAAATCTATGAATTAATAGACACGATTCAACAGTGTTTCAGCATCCTGTCAATGTTAAAGAGGTTTAGTAAGTTCCTGACAAAGACACGTCACCTTGAAGGAAATCAGAATTTATCAATTCAACTTTTTTTACCTCATTGCCTTCTTAAAAAGGGAACAGACAAGGGAGAATTCTTTGCTATGACTTTTCAGTAAATTCCCTCTAGACAATGTAGGATAAAAATCAAAATGCCTAATAATAAAACTTCTAAAATAATGGGTTTTATTAATATATACATTAAAAATCTTTGCAGGGGAACAGGAGAAACACTCTGTTTTGTCTAATGATCACATATGATTCTGCATATGTACTTCAAACTAAACTAAAACTTCAGCTTCCTGGTGATAATTTCTGTGGTTTTTTCCCATATTAGTCTACAATTATGTTGTGTTAGTTTAATATTCCTTGTTTGTTAGAAATATATTAATGTACCTTTTTCTTTTAGTTTAAATGCTTCTTTTTGTGGTATCTTCTGATGCTTAAATATTTACTCAGGTACTTAGAAAATTGTGTTTCCTTTGGTCTGGTCTTACTCTACATGAAAGATTGTCCTCCAACCTACGTTCAGTTTTCTGTGACCCACCACTGAATTTTCTGTAACAGTGCTATCTGGAGATTATTCCTTTCACAAACAACAAAAGTACCTTTACATTAGATCATAATTATTCAAATTTTCTAAAATGTGGGCATCAAGCAGCTTAATACTATGAATGTTATTTACTCAGAGCCCAAATAGTCATCTGTTTTCATCTTCCTGTTTATAGACGCTCTATTCTTATTCCTTTATGAAGTATTTGGGGTTTTATTTCTCTAACTGGTGACTTCTGCAGCTATCAAAAAACACTAAAAAGGATTGCCCATGCGGAACTTTGGGATGCAAGAAAACAGGGTGATTTAATTTTTAAGTAATACAATTATTAAAANATATAAATTCTCCTTCAAATAGAAGTTTTTTGTAACACTGCACTTTCCTGAGTACAGAATGATCACTTTATGGGTTTAAAATCCATCAGAAGTCATGGCCTGTTTAGAGGCAAGCTGGTGCTTGTGACAGTGAACAGATGCAGACTGGAAGAACAGGGACAGGATGTCCCACTAGAGGTTCTCCATGGCAGTTGACTTCTTGTAGTCTCTTTTCCCATAAAGGTTGAAGAATCAGTGCTATGACTTACGAATTTCACATCCTTTTCCTTCATAAATGACTAATGGTAATGTATTTAATGCTTCTGAGCAAGAAACTCAATAAAAATAATAACCAGAAAATTCTCTATTCATTTTTAAGACAACATGCTTACTCATTATTCTTTTCTTTCGCAAGAAAGATCTGGGTTTTTCTCAGTAAATTTAATCCTTTCAAAAAAAAAAAAGAAAAAAAAAAAAACTTAAAGAAAATCCTTCTAAAAAGTGAAATTAGATAAACTTCAGAAAAATCTTTAACCCCCTTTCCAAAATTTTTTTTTTTTGTTTCATATAATCTTTTTCACAAAAAAATACTTGTGAAAGCCATTCAACAAGATTTATTTTCTTTCCAAAATGTGAGTCAAAAAGGGTCTGCTGGAATAAAGATAGACATAAATATTCATTAAAAGAAAAGGATTAAGGATTTTTTGTTGTTTGTTTGTTTTGTTAGTAATATTTTGAAAAGTCTTAGATTTTGAAGTTCTCTTGTGTTTGAGTACATAGATCTGGTTCACCTTTGAACTTTATGTGAAAATTCCCCTGACTTTTCTTCAGTTTAATAATGTTTCTCTCATTGAAATTACTGTCTCAGGCTTCCAGTATATATTCTTTACTCTTATTTTTAATCTTTTCTCCTGTTTATTTATTCNTTTTTGTTTTACTGTTTAAAATATTTGTTTACTGTTTTTATTGGCAATATCCTAAAAGGTAAAAACATTGTTTCAGAAAAGCTATGAAACATTCTACAGTGGAAAAACACTGACTTAAATAATTTCACATCCTGCTCACACAGTTTATATGCTGCTACTGTACTCTGCAATTCAGAAGTTACAGGATTTTAAACTAAATTTGATTTATAATCTACTTGCTTTTACCCAACTGCCAGAACACCTTCTTTTTATATGCTCTGAACCCGTATATATNATCCTTCTAAGAAGTGAAATTAGATAAACTTCAGAAAAATCTTTAACCCCCTTTCCAAAATTTTTTTTTTTTGTTTCATATAATCTTTTTCACAAAAAAATACTTGTGAAAGCCATTCAACAAGATTTATTTTCTTTCCAAAATGTGAGTCAAAAAGGGTCTGCTGGAATAAAGATAGACATAAATATTCATTAAAAGAAAAGGATTAAGGATTTTTTGTTGTTTGTTTGTTTTGTTAGTAATATTTTGAAAAGTCTTAGATTTTGAAGTTCTCTTGTGTTTGAGTACATAGATCTGGTTCACCTTTGAACTTTATGTGAAAATTCCCCTGACTTTTCTTCAGTTTAATAATGTTTCTCTCATTGAAATTACTGTCTCAGGCTTCCAGTATATATTCTTTACTCTTATTTTTAATCTTTTCTCCTGTTTATTTATTCTTTCTATATGAAGAATCAGGTCATTAAAATGTTTAAATTATTTTTATCTGAAATTCCAGTTAAAGGAATTATCTCCAAGGTAAAATAAAAACTTGATATTAATATGAACTTTTCTTGTTTATTTTTTACTGTGCTGCTTATTCCTTTTAAAAAATACTTATGTCTTTCTGACTACACATATGATATGCGCAGCTGCAGTGCATGTCAGAATACTTGCGAGAGAAGAGAGAAACATATAATTGAATTTTGTGTGCTTGCTTGCTACAGTTGGGCCATGTTCCTTATAAAATAATCAAAGATAGTCTAGCTGGAATGAGGTTCAGTATGGACTGAAATGATGTCAAAAATCCAATTATCAATCCAGATTTAAGGCAGTGAAACTACCTTTGTGATATCTGCCCTTAGCCTTAATGCATGTAGAGATTGTGTGTTTTTATATTGTTTGATCTAACCTAGTAGAAATTTGGTAAGACTGAAAACCATTACTTTTATGGAAAACCTTCCAAAGACAAAGGAAAAGTCAAAAGATGGTAATTACGCATTTTTCAACCCATGTTCCCTCATTTCTTTCTAAGGGTAAGGACTGTGATCCTTGCTAAATTTCCATTAGTACAACTGAAATTTGCTGTAAAATTTTTTTTTTTTTTTTTTTTTTTTAAATGTAAAACTGATAGGGAGCAATAAATGACAATTACTCTGGACTTTTCATAGTCACTGTTCCAAAGAGCTGATGTACTTGCATGTGAATAAAACCCTTTATAGCTGGTGATCTACCCTTATGGTAGGAGTCACGTAAATGAGATTAAATCTGAATACAAGCCTCCATTGATGCCTGGAGGACAGTCTTCAGAGCGTGTTAATGAACTTGTTTCCTTTTGGAAAAGGAAGGGGAACCTCTTTGGTCACAGCTGAAAATGATGTCTTATTCATGGTGCAGCTATACATGTAGCATAAGGTGATCTATAGGTACCTCCCTGGGCCTGATGTGGTGACATGAGAGGTCAGTGAAAGAAATTCCAACAACTATGAATAACACAAGCCTGCAGTATGTTACTTGGAAGTGAGTTTCCCATTTAGACAAGTATGCAAAGTATCTGTTTTTCCACCAGTTCTGATTCTCTCAAGAGATGAATACACATGGTGCCTTTTCCAATGTTTTTGTCAGACTGTCGGATTACATTAAGAAATGAAAAATTGACTTCTCTGGTGTAAAACCAGTAAGTGACAGCATAATTCCAGCTTTTTTCTGTAAGATGAGAACTCTACAGAGCAGGTCAGAAACATGCTTACACAAGGAAATTCACCAAGGGCTTTCAAATTAAGCTTTTCAAATGCCATAACCTGATGTCAATTTAAAAGATCAGGTTTAATATAGATGAAAATATTTTTACTTTTGCTCAGCTCTTTTAACTAAAGAACAGATGCTGTTGTATGATCTGTTTTTTTGTTGTTTTTTTTTTTCTTTTAAATTGACATAGTTCTGAAATTATAGATATGCACTGCAGTGCTGAGTTGCACCAAGAGCTATGTTTATGCTTAGTGTCTTATTCAGACACTCAAGAGCACTGCAGAAGATAGTTTCATACGTTTAACAATGACAAAAAATGTGCGTTTAGGCACATCAGGAACATCAGAACTGGAAAGGGGCAGCTTCCATCTCTGTGGTTCAGGTGAATATCTTCATTAGAGTTGGTAATGTTATAATGTCAGATACAAACATTCCTCTGAGAAGTTGTATGACTCTTGGGAATTCAACATAGTGTGCTTAGCTGTACAGGTGGCTTACACTTGAATTTGCTTCTTTGTCCTATGGGAATTTCTAATTCTTTGGTTCAACAGAGTGAATGTTCTGTGCTGGGGCCTGCTTCTCAGAAACTTCTCTTTTCTGAGGAAAGAAGAAAGTATATTGGTAAGATTATTCCACCTTAATATGTTCTCTCATTTAAGTTAAATGTTTGGTGTTCTGCCATTTCAGCCATCATTGTCCTCAGAGTGAGCTTGATTGCCCCTTCAGACAGCTCTGGGTATGTCTGGTGCCTTTTTATAATGAATAAAAATGTGTGAACTACTTTCTGCAACAGGGCAAGGCAAATATAGTAACTTCTGACAAGCTGTGACAATGTACAACATATCATCTGTTCCTTATGCTCAAGTAAAAATCTGCATCTCTACAGAGAGGCAAGTTGGACACCTGGCAATAGCTTTTGCTATTGGCCATTGCCTGTGTGCAAGACAGTTGGTAAATATGCTGCGGTATAAAACACATTAGTGGTGTAAGAAGAATGACCTAACATATATTAATTGTAGACTAGAATACATAGAGACATAGCTGGTAGTTTGACTGTGTACAGCCATGATAATTTTTGCTTTTATAAAAGCTTGTTTGTGTATCAATGAATACTGTATTAACTCTTCCATAGTAATTGCTTATGTATGATCTTTGCTGTGTTAATATAAAGTGATCACCACATTTGAATTAAAATAAAAAAGGAAAAAAATCTCACACTTTTGAATAGTGTATAAAAATTTTGAAAGCTAGGTTGCATATCAGAATTCTGCATGAATTGATTAATCCTAAAAGACACAGTTAAGATTTTATTTTTTTCCAGTCCTAATTGACTAAAAATATCTTTTTTTCATATTAGTTAGTATTTGTAAAGTAATGCTGCATGTGAATTTCCAAAATAGGTTGTCTCCTGTACAAAACTAGAAAATATATATGCATATAAGTAAAAATCAGTGGAATAGTTTCAGAAACTAAAATATATGAATACTTGTCATGAATATTGACCATTTTTGTTTTCTGCATTCATTATGAAACTATTCAGAAGAAAACTGAAAAACTTTACATAAGACTAGACATTTCCAAAAACTACAATTTTTAAATTACATCGGAACAGATATGCTATTAGATATTCTTGATTTTGGGGGAAATTAAAAATTGCCCCTCAAACTTTTCAGAACAGGTATTGCATACCTTTTTCCTATGAATTGATTTATTCATATGATTTATTTCATACTAGTTAGCAAACTATGATCAGATTTTAATGTCTTTGACAGAGCTGACTTGCTAGAGTAAGTAAATAAATAAAGCTCCATACTTGTTACCAGAGCTATTTAAAATGTAAAAATGTTGGCAACGATTTTGATATGACACTCCATCCTTCTTTCACCTATCATGTTATCTAACTGCATTCAGTTCCATCAGTCTTCATGTCTGCTATAATAATACGCTTCAGAAGTAATCCAAGCTTTCCACTCTATTTTTCATCTATTAATAATAATGTAAACAAAAGGACTAAAAATTACAATGGATATTATTTTGAAATTGTGTTTTAGAATACAGATTTTCCTATATTAAAAGGTAGTCGCCCATCCCACCTAATTAATTCAATTGTGCTTTTTAAAGAGCATATCCATGCTCCTGCTTTTATTCTTTTCAAATCTCTTGAAGTACCTACAACAAAAAATTTGCAGATGATCTTAGGGGCTGTGCTCTAGCTCAGATCCTAAGATCAGATGCTAGCAGCTTCACTTGAGCAAAAGCTTTTCCCTTTTATTTCCACTTCTGTGCCTAATATCTATTCTTCACTTGCTATATTAACTCTGATCAGATTTTAACTCAAAACTCGTCATTCTTACTAGGTGGGTTTTGGAAAGGCTTATTGATGTATTTATCTTATGAGGTATAAAATGTTTGCCTCCTTTTTTATAAGGGCAATTGCCTAGGTGTTCCAATCTGTCTGCTCTTCAAAACATTAAGAGTGCCCTCTGGTTCAAGGAGGAAATGAAGGTTATAAGCAGGAAGACAGAGTTTTAATTAGTGTATCTATAACTCCAGCCACAAGATCAATAATTAAATCAGTCTGGTCCAATTACTATTTCGACCTGATTCAGATTTTATAGTTTGCTGTGTAATACTGTAGCCATCTTCTTTTAAGCATCTAAATAGCATTTTATAAGCACAATTCTGTGTTCATTGTACTGTGAGAGAGCACTAGAAATGTTGTTAAATGCTCGGTGTTGTACAGCAGGATGAAAAGGGCTGTGTTTGGCAACCTCTGAGTCTTTTAGAGGTTACATCACTATTTTCCAAGACAGAGTTTAGGTGGGACAACAACACCAGCATCACACTGTCCAGCCATACATAACCAGGAAGTATTCATCAGGATGGGATTTTTATAGCTGCACAGTGATTTCTGTCAAAAGGTTCCTATAATAACTCACATACATGTGTAGGCACCTGCACACACACACATCTGATGTACCCTGCCTCACCAAAAATCATCTTCCTGTAGTTGAGAATGTATTCTCAGTAATGGCTAGTGGTAATATTCTATTCCTAAACTTCTGCTGCTGTTGTATGCTATTGAATGCATGAAGCATATGTATGCTTCTCCTATTCCATATAAAAATCACATCTCAACATTATTGCAGGGCCTTTTGAGGACTATTTGATTTTTGGTGCGTGAAATCCACAATATTTGCGAGAGAAAAAAAACAAAAAAAGAAAGGCAAAACAAGAAACCTCCAAAAGAATAAATGTAAATTCCAGGAGAAACATTTTTGCATAATGCTTCATTTTCCAACAGTACCTTAAAGAGTTTTCCTGTGCTGAACTCAGTATTCCTGTAGAATAAGAAATATACCTCTTCCCACTGGTCAAACAATTGTTTTGAAGGAACTAGCAATTAGTACAGATCAGCATTTTTTCTTAACAATTACATATTTTGCTTGATGATGTTGCAGATATATTCCTATAGCATAGTACTTTTTAAAAACAATAATTTAAATTAGTTAGTATGAGATCAAATATGTTGACAATAAAGGAAACACAAAAATAGGGCTTTTTAGCAATTTGATTTTATTACATATAGACTTTATTCCCCAACTTGTAGGCAAACCCCCATGCTGTTTCAAGGACATTTATTTGGATGAAGACCTTTGAATAATTTGGGAAAAAAATACAGATGTGTTGGTATCAAAAGAATAATAAAACACCCCTTATTAAAAAGTTTTTAGTTAAAAAAAAAACTCAATGGAAAATTATGAGAGAGGAATTAATGGCTCAAAATTTGACAACCTATTTTTTAAAAGCAGATTTAGACCCCTCATCTTTAAACCCACGCTAGAAGAGTATTTGTGAAACAACTGACAGATGCCTCCCGAATAGCTACTAGAACAGAAGAAACCTATGGTTTCTTCTTGTCAAGTTATAAAACTTAATTGTTAGGTTGGGCTCTAATAATGGTAAGCCAATGTTTAGGTTTTTGTGGTGCACAAAAGCAGCTTCACCACTGAAATACAAACAAATTCCCTATATATCCACATTACTTTTAAAATAATGTGTAGTGGTTATCACATTCGTTTAATTTTCATTTTAGTGGAATAGGATTAAAAGAAAAGCAAAACAGGTTCAATTCAAAAATAGAAACAGTTAGATTTATTAACATACAGTAAAGGTAAACAAACAAAAACCAACTACGAAACCCTCTTAAAAACAACCCCTCTTCCTCCCTAGCAACAATTTACTTTTCCACGAAAAAACAATGCAAAGGGACAAAACATCAGAACTCTTAAGTCAGCATCACTTAATAAAATAGTCTTTCATTCAGTCTTTTGAGAGAGACAAGTCTCTCTTGATTTTTCTGGTAACTTTCTACAAGAGATACAGTCTGTTTGTGGCTTCCAGCTCCACTAACGCAGCCCGCCCGACACTGCATTATGTGAGCTTCCCAAAATGTAGCTTTTTATATGACTACATAAGGGCTTGTGGATTTTTAAAGCACGGGGTTTCACCTTTTAAAGATGCACAGCTTCACAATAAAGGACT
>WBMY01001923.1:148276-230783 GCA_013397315.1 Donacobius atricapilla
AAAAGTGTACTCCTAATATTTAGAATGCATTATGTCATTTTTTACACCATTTCTGAAGGAAAAATTGAGTCTCATTATCTCAAGGAAACCAGTTTATAAACATTCACCCTGCCGAAGCTTATACCTCTGTTTAACAGTTTACTAACAACAATGATATTGAAAAGAATGCAACTACTGCCACTAAGTTAGAAACATGCTTAAATTTTAGCAGGCTCAAGGCATAATTAAATATGTATTGTTTTTCTTTATTCAGTTAGTCTCTATAAGAAAGTTGAAGATTTTTAAAATGTCATTATCTATGTCTTGTCTCTCTGAATTTCTACTGTCATGGTGCAATTTTAATAAGCCTAGTGATGCATATTGATAATGTAAATTGAGCAATTTATTAGACTGTTATCTTTAACAATTAATCTAGTTTTTAAAATTCTTTTACTTTTTAAGTATGAGAAAGCATAGTTTAAAACATCCCAATGAATAAAGTAGCAAGGTAAGTTTTAAATATTACTAGTGTGAAGATATGCAAAGATTTCTGTACTAGTAGAAAAATATATCATTATTTACCCCTTTTAATTTCTAAAAGAAATACTAGAATTTTGAGGAACTCTGATGATTTAAATGAGTGAAATCTGTTACTAGACTTACTACTAAAATTAACTATTTTTTTTCAGATATATTTCCATAGAAAAGTCACAGTGTTATAAAAAGTAAGTGACTAGAAAGTAATCAAGGTAAGAATGATTACTTATTTTCAACAGTATCTCTCATATGAAAGATAATTTATAGGTTATAGAATTATTTGTCTTTAACTTCAGGGAAATTCTGTGTGAAGGTCATCCTGAGGTTATTTGCCTTCATCTATTCCTCATATCATAAGCAATTAGTTCTGATAGGATAGACATTATGTAATAGAAAGATAAGTGAGTGGAGTAATAAATGTCAAAATATATCTTTTCATTCTCTTTTGAGAACAAAATAAATAAGGGCAGCATTTCTACAATTTAGCATTTGTCATTATTGTATGCTTAATTCAATTATCGTTATTAAAACTTTTATTACTTTAACAATACTTTTACATTATTAATATTTTTATATTTGTTGACATATTAGTACTGCTAAAATGGCACAATATTTGTGAATGCTATTATTCATCCCTTGATGATGACAAAAATCTAAACAAAGTTTATAGGAGACTGAAAAGCTTATTACAAGGACTTTTTTTTTTCCCCAGAGAATCAGATTACATAATATAGCTATCTGGTTCTCACAAATATTAACCTAGGACCAACACAGTAAAAATATAGAAATGTGAAAGACATTATTCAGATTATTCCCTTTCCATTTGCTCTTGCTGTGGAATTATAGTGGATGTTTTTACAATGTTCACGGAAACAGAAAGAAAATGTTGATGAGAACAATTAAGTAAACTGTAAGAAGACTGGGAATATAAAATGTCTCAAAATATGAATTATAGGACTTTAATAAGCTGCCTTCAGTAGAGTGTATGAAAAAAAAAAAGCAACCAAAGTCAGAAATGTGTTATTTATAATATTACAGTGGAGATAGTTATTAAATTTCTTGAGGAAATAAATACTATTCCATTTGTTTCAAGCAATACTAAAAAACCAAAGTACAAAAGTTTCCCATAATGTCCAGACTCTCAAGATGACTCTTAGCTAAATGCTGCAGAAGAACAGTCTGCTCAGGATGACTCATGCTGTCCATACGAAATCATATAAAAAGAAGCCCAATCACAAAAATGTTCCTTGGCTTGCACAGAAGAAAAAGCAAGATTTTGGTTTCTGCATTTTCCTTGCCTCTGAAGAAAGAGGCTTATAATTAAAATACATTTTTAGTATAACTACAGTGGAATACACACTGCATGGCAATAAAAAAATAACATTGATAATATATTTTTTTCTAGATAATAATGTAATGGAAATTATACAAATCAAGATAAATTAATATATGAACTCAGCATTTAAATAGAAATACAAAAGGTGATATCCAATGTGCATATAAATAAATATTTGACTGTTGAGAAAGTAATCTATATTTCCATAGTTTAAATAGCTACTTGAATGTGTTGAAAACATAGACCTATTAATAAAAAAAGACTGGAGAAGCCTCTCCAAGTAGTATTCCAAAAAGTTTTAACACTTCATTAGTTTATAAAACTAAAGTCAATATTTAAAATGAAACTCACAGTAACAGCATTTTCTTTTTTATTCCCCATTAATAATTATTCTGGGAGAGTCGTTAAGGCAACAGAACTTGATACCAACTGGACACCTATCAGATACCGACTTCTAAAAAAAGCTGGAAATATTAACATGTCATTTGTGTCATTGATTCAAACCAAAAGGGCACAATTATAGTTATGTGTCATAACAAAAAATAATATCTATAGAAGACAAATTGCTTTTTGTTTACTTTATTTCATATTTTTGTTTTCCTCTGTAACTTGAACTCAAATAACCTAAATCCTGGTATTTGTTCTCTTCTTTTCACAGACTTATTACCAGCAAGTTTGACTGAAACAGTTAAGGACCAAATTAACTACTTGAAATTTCTTCAGTTTTAAAGTTTTCTCGAATTCTTATCTTTATTTGACAGGATATTATGAGGGAAAAGAAAAAGAAGACCTCTTTATTTCCTCTTCTGTTGAGGACAGTCAGCAATGGATTGTGTGGTCCTGAGGGGCATCCCTCCTTCAGAGGATTTTATTCCTCAGCTGGCCCGAGACCTGAACAGCTTCGTCTGACCCCAGAGGTGGCTCTTTTATTGGTAGAGGAGTAGCCTAGAGCTCTCCCAAGGATCATTCCATGATCTGCAAAAATCTTGTAGGTCCACAACTTCTCTATGTCATGTCAGCACGGAGAATAAAGAGTAGCTCGCACAAAATTTGAGTAATTTATCCTCACTGACAAAGATGCTTTGGATTTAGCGAAGCATCCTTTCAAAGCACACTAGGTGAATAAATAAGAATGGCAATGCTTTGGATATTTGATGTTTTTTCATTTGCTGTGGCAGCTGGAATTGATCACTTAAGCTCTGGAATAAATCCACAAGTTTTAAAATGTCAGTAATGTCTCAGCATTCTCTTGTACATCATGTACTCCAGAAGTCAGATATTACATTTTTTGACACTACTCACACTCTTTTTACCTGTAAATATTTTTGACAGCACATTACACCAAAAAAAATCAAGTTGCATTTGCTATTATATTAAAGGTATAAGAGAACTTGCATAATATTTAAAAGTTATTTGCTTCTCACTGATAAGTGTTTATTTGAAATTTCCCATCGTGTTCCTATTTTTTTGTTCTTTTTCTAGTCCCTCTTTCCATGTTGTAATTAAAAATTTGTACTTAGCCTGCTGATATTTTATTTAAGAGAATAATGATTATTTTTTGTAATTAATGCAGGTCAGTCATGAGCTGAAGAGACAGAAGGAGTTGATATGAAACTCCTTCTGTGTTATATTTGTTTGAAGAGGTGCTTGTAGTTCTGGGCAAAGGAGTTGTACCAGAGAGAAGTTTTAAGGGTCTGGAGGCTGAGAATTACATTCTGAATGGCTGTAAATGTCCATGTGGGCATTAATGTGGTGTGAAACTGGGATATTTTGTATTTCTGCATGATTAAAGGGATATTTTTATTTTTCAATACTCACCTGATAGAGAACACTGGTCTATTGATATCAGACAGAGACATGTTCCTGGACAAAATGCAGCTTATCTAACTCTAGTTGCCTGAAAAATGGGCATCAAGTCAAACTATTTGTCTAGGCCTCTTCTCTCACCCCTTTTAGTCAAGAGAGAAGTAGATTCTGCCACAGAAAATTCATGCCTTTATCTCAGACACACAACCAAGATGAGAAGGATTACCTTCTGGGAGTTGCGTCTTTCTCTTGAGGAACTACATAGGGAGGCTACATTTTGAACTCAGACCAGCCATTTACCTTTTAGATGGCTAGCTGAGCTGAAATGCACTCTTTACATGCATTTTTAGATCAGATTTCTGTTTGCAAACAGGAAAATTAAAGACTTGGCAGAGCCATTCCATAATATGGAAGCAAATACTCCTAATGTATGTTAAAAAGAAAACTGTATGGGCTACATTTCTAGCCTTTCATCTCATGCTGTGTCAGTGATCTGCTGGGTTCAAAGATTCAGCAGTTCTCAAGCCTCTAAGATGAGGAGGCTGAGGAGCAAAAGGACTGGATGGGCGTCTAAGAAAGCTTTAAGTGCTTGAACAGTGAATTCAGAGTGTACGAACAAATTGATCACTACTACAGGAACTGGGAACTGTGTTGTTGCAGGTCACCTACATCAGAATTAGTGAAAGAAACTAACTAATAAGGAACTGTGAAATAGAGTAGTATTATGCTAGTCAGTATTTTGCAAAGAGCTGAACAGAATTTGGATCTTCCTTGCTGATTTGTATGTCTCTATATTTGGAAACATTAGGCCAGAAAAGAGAGGGCTCAGACCTCTGATGCTCTGCTACTTTACAAGAATCAGTTTCAGCTAACGAATCTGCAATTTTCTAATATGAATTTTGAACAGTTCCTCATAACATCCAAATTTTCTAATTCCAGTGTACATATAGCTTTAGTGATAATGATTAGATTGCCACTTTTCTATCAATGCATGTGCATTTTTTCCTTAGAATGTGTATTTAGAACACCAGTTTAAGGCTTCACAGTAAAAAATATCCCATATTTTAATAAAACACGTGGCATAGATTTCCTGGAACTGAGTATATTTTAGACATTGCTAATAAGTATCAATGAATTTACCACAGTAGAAATCTGCTTCTCAAAAGCTCGAACACTAGAACATTCTTGAATTTATCAAAAGGTATAAATCATGTCGGTGTGTATTTGAATTTGTCAATTTGACAGATAAAATTTAGTAAAGATCTTTTTTGTCTCTAAAAATCAGCTAGGTGTAAAAAAAAAAATCTTTCTCTAGTTGAACCCATGGGAAATTGTAGAAAATCCATTTTATTAAACAAAACCCAAATATTCAAAAGTTTCAGGGAGAATGCAAATCTTTGAAAGTTATTAGAGAGGAAAAAACCTAATTTCGTTGTACGACTTTTTTAGTTTGTTGCAACTTCCAAAGACAGTTCCTACTTAAATCATACTTTTAAGCTCACTTTAGCAGTGAGTTGGTTTTTACATCTTTAAAAGCAATACTGTCTACTTTGTCTTCTTTACAATGGCAGGATGCACCTTAGCCCTACCGATGTCTAAATATTGTATCACCAGGGTCCCAGGGGTGAAGAGATTCCTACAGGAGCAGGTGGCCCGATCTGGACATCTAACGTTGGAATTCAGCTCTGGCCGTGTTGGCATCTACATCTGATCCCATCATTCCTGATACCCTTCAGCCACTGGTGTGTGAATTGACACATATGGGTAACCAACGGCAACCATCGAACCGCAGCCAAAATGCAGAGAGCGGATTTATTTCATTACCTTGCTAGCAATGCCAGGCAGCAGAGACACACAGGGACACAGGGACACTCCGTTCAGCTCAGTTCATGTGGACCTTGGCGGAGCTGGGGCTTGCTCCTGGCCTCACAATAATAGAAGCACTCACACATCTCTCCACAGGATTTCTACTTCTCAAAACAGGGAGAGGATGAAAAACATTAGGCATAATAAATGTAGTTTCCCACACAGCTAGTTTTAGCATTCCTAGCTGCAAGGTCACTTTGAGCAAAACTATTTCTTCCTCTTCCGCATTTAACCCTTTGCTCCCAATAGTCAGTGAAGAGACACAAGTGTTCCTCAAACATGATTCATTTCACCTTAAATACTTAAATTTGTGTGGATGGAACAAATCCTTGTCTACTGCTCTCCATGGAGAATCCAGGCTACTAGATTTGATAATATATCTGCACTCAGACAAGCAGAGTTGGATGACCCTCCGTGATATTTCATGGCAATTTTGACATACAGCTACATGTATACTTGATCTAGAGGATTTGATCTGGTAGGCACACTCATCAAATTCCTCCGGGCTGAATTCAGTTCAGTATGAAACCTGAGAGAGAAGGTACTACAGTTTGTAGGGAACTGCTCAGCAATTTTAGTCATTTTCACACTTTTTTTTTGAAGCAAAAACTGAAGGAGATGGAAAAAAGGGAATGAATCAGTTTGGATTGGTTGGGAAGTGCTTAATTCATTCATGAACGGAAATGCATACTTATACTAACTTTAGCATTTTTTTTATATACCGCACTTCAGTCTTTATAGTAAAAGACAGATAGTAGAAGAAAAACATCATCAGAAGATTTGTTTAAAATTCTGTATTTACTCTTTAGAAGAACAAGTCTGGTTGCATCTGAAAACATAAATGAAATACCAATTAAGCACTATGTTTCTCTATATCAAGCAGGTAATATTACCTTATATGATTATATGATTGAAGTTGAGGGGAAAAAAAATCCCCAAATTTCATGATGTCCCCCTTCCGTTCTTTGACAAGATTTGTGTTATCCAGATTGATCTCTTGGCAAGCTGCAATTGTCTTAAGTAATTTCATTATGGAGGTGCAGACACAGAGTCGGTTTGGATTAAGACAGCATTTAACACTGAAGTATCTGCTTTGTTGACAAAATTAACAACTCACTGTCAAGTCAGCAGTACCAATTGAGTACATTGCCAAGTAAAAGGCTTTCAACTCTTATTTTCCAGAAGCCACATGTATCACTAAATGCAATGTACATGGGTACAAGGAAATCTATCCTGTTTATTTTAATGTAATCAACTTACACTGGTTGTTGTGAAGTATCACATTGCCCTTGGGAACAAAGCATAATAGTCCAAATTTAATGTATATCATCTATGTCTAGTGAAAGTATATTTCACCTTCTGATCCTGCAGTGGTATTAGCACTCATGAAACCATATGTTCCTCTTGATCAAGGAATAGAGGGAACTGAAAACAAATAAACCAAAAAGAAATTAGCAATAAACAACATAGATTTTCATCTCAGTGAACTTATTTGTCTCCATAACGCTTGTTAAGCCTGGTGAATGTCACTGTGAACACAGTATCTGTGTGGATAGAAGGAAAACAGTGTGAGAAAAAGCTGAAGGCAGGAAGATGCATAGGTTAGCAGCAACACAGAGCTACAGGTTCCACAGTCAGCTGTGACCTGAGCCAGACTGCTATCCTATTATTTTTCCTGGTATTCTGAAAACATACAGAAATAAATTTTGAAGCACGTGTAATATACTACATTGAAGTGGTAATGCTGCAATATTAAAGGCTCCCTTTTGCATCAGGAATTATTGGGAACTGGTCCAGCTGCTCACCACCTAAGAGACTAGCAGTGGGCTGCTGATGTACTCCAGCTGCTGCCCCATTGAAGCTCAGGCTTGGTGTCTGAACTTCTGTTGGTGTCTAAGGACTCCAGAAGCTGAAATATAAGCATTGGTCTTAAGCACATGTCAAGAATAAGTTATAAAATTGTTTGCTAGATTTTGGTCAAGGATTATGAGAGGATGTCTAGGTTTCTTCAGGCTTAGACCCCAGGAAACAAGTAATCAACAGTGACCTGTTTTGTAAGACCCACTGTTATAGCACTGTCATATGGTGATGATTTTTCTAGTAACAGGAGGTAATGTTTGTAATGAGTTTGCAAGGTCTCAAGACTGATGGTTAGTTGTAACAGTGATTTTTCTATTTCTATGGCTACTTTGATTTACTTTTGTTAAACTTGGTATGATACCATCATGGTTTTACAATTCTAACAAGGTCATACAAATACTGGTATGTTAGAATGGTAGAGGGCTTGAGAAATGATACCCTGCATAGATTTACAGAACATCAGGAAAAGAGATGGTAGGCAAAAGTTTATGTTTATCCACTTCCATTATGTTGTTTTTACTCCTAGAAATTCATAATGTATTATTTCAATATCTGAAATGATCCCAACTTGACTAATTGTGATTCTTGGGTTAGGCTGTTAAGATATCAATTATGCTAACAATAAATTATTGACTAAATATATAGGACATGATTTCTTTTCTCATATACAAAGTTATGAGCATAAAACTATTTATTCTCTGCTAATTGCCTATGAATCAGAAATTTCCATGGAGGAAATGAATAATCCTTCAAAGCTGGAATGAGCTGTACTAGTTAACTTTTCAGTAACAAGCATTAAGCATTGAAACAAACTATTTTTCTGCAGAATAAAGAAGATAAGATCAATTGTACCTATATTATTCTCTCACTAAATAGATCAATTTCTTTATGCTCAGCATTTGCTGCAACATGTTACTCTCTAGTATTGTTAGGGCATATTGAACTAAACTAGGATAAGAAAAAAAAAAAGTAATCTGTTCAGAGCCCTCACTCTATATCAAAGCAAATAAATTATCTTAGGAATTTAAATGCATGTATGAGAGGATATGTATATATTGTATATGTATATATAGAGTATATGCATAAATGTATATTTTTGGTCTTCTCCTCCTCACCCCCACTTTTTTTTTTTTTTTTTGGTTACTGCTGCTCAGTTTTTCTTCCTGATTTGAATTTTTGGCCTCAGAGAAGAATAAATTGCATTTTTTCTCATAGGGAAGAAATGGTTCCTAGATAGACTGTTACAAGAGCAGACAAAAAAAAAGGCAGTGAAAACGCACAAGATATTATAAATTTCTCTCTTTCTTTTTGAAAAGAAATACCTTTTAATGAACCATCTACATGTTCTTGAAAAAAGGATATGAGTTCCATGTTTTTGGCTCCTCCATCTTAATATATTTTCCTGTCATCTTTCTGCTTCTTTTAGGAAGGTCCCTGCTTATCCCTATCAGAAGAATCACCATCTCAGTGTCTGCTGGGAAAAAGACTCTCAATGTAAAATACTTGATGGTTAGGTTTCTTAAGGGAATTTTCTTCCCATTTTCTGTCATGGAAATGTCAAAGGAGCCTTGCTTAAGAGATAAAAGGTGTAGCCGATGCCTTGGCATACTGCTGGAATGGTTCTGGGGGAGGGAGGGGACTGGTGTGGTTTTTGGCAGTTCCTCAGCTAGGGGAGGTTCAGTTTTTGTCTGGCTTGGAGGGCAGCTGGTTGTGGGTTTTGGTGCTGGACTTTCTCCTGCCCAGAGAACTTGCTGCTACTGCTGAACCTCCCTTCCTGTTTTTCCTTATCATTGGTGGGCTGCTGCTTGTGGGAGCAGCTTTTGGACCGTGACTTTTCAGCACCAGCCCAAACTGGGAGAGACCGTCACCATCTGCATGGTGCTTCAGGGAAAACTGGCCCCCCACCTCTTCCCTCTCTCTGTAATGGTAGCACTAAGAACAAAAATTAATGTAAAACCCTATGGAAGTGCACAGATATCTATTCAGGAAATTGCAAAGTAATAATCTTGACATGAAATAAGCAGACTATGTGGCAGATAGAACAGACTCACCTATTCTGTTTTCAAAATTTTCTACTTTTGTGTGCTTTTCTACAATCTTTTAATGTATGAATCCTGATGCAAATAATTTCAAGCTACATTTCAGAATATTAATGTTCCAACAATCATAATCTTGAAGCAAGCTTTGTTGCACCAACTGAAACTAAACATTTAGCAAATATTTCTTGTTATCAAAACAAGAACTTGATATTAATTCTTTTGCTATTATTTATGATTAATAACTTCTCTTTGTGTATGCCTTTAACTGTCAGTGCTGCATTTCTCTGTCGTAAGGTATTTTTTCAAACAGAGATTTTCTGTTTCTTGAATACAATCTTTATTAAGCTGCTGAATCTATTTATTTTTAATCTTGTTTTAGAGGCAAAATGATACATGACAGGAAAATTTCAATACATTAAAATCCATTGTGAGTCACAAAGCACTTTACTAAGTATACATGAAGTTTCATTTTTTTCTATCAACAAAAATTAATTTTATTCAATGTTTTAGTGTCATAATTAGCTATATGGAATGAGAAAATACCTGTTTAATGCAAAGACCACATGCATGGGACCACAAAGGTGTTAGATATACTGTGTTCCTGCAATATGGAATTAACTTGAAATTACAATAATAGCAACTATTGCTCTCATTTTTCAGCTTTCTGGTGTGCTTCACAGTTTTTAGATGTTTTCATAGTTCTCAGCTTTTTCACACACGGGTGTTATAAATAGAAGCAATGTTTTTGTTAACACGAAGTTATTTTACATTCCTGCTCTTGGAGGAATGGACAGCTGATGGACAGTTGTCTTGCCCAGTGGGATGGGAGAGGTGTCAACCTTATCCTCCAATACCTGCTCTGTGTAGAACTTCTATAAAGATGGAGTCAGCTGTTGTAATAAATACTTCATGTTTTTCACCAAACAGTGTGCATGTGTGTGTGTGATTGTGTGTCCAACAATGACAAGCAACCGCAGGTTAAGTGGCTGCTATGGTGTGTCACGGAACAGTTTATTTGCCAATAACTAATTAAGGAAAAGACATGTTTTTATGGAAAGAGTAAGTAATAAAAAATAAAAATAAACTATGCTATGTTTAAGCTTCTACTTAGCAAGAATCCTAATGATATTGGTTATCACCTTTAATAATATTTTTTATAACTCTTAAAAATATTGTATTGAATTTATGTAACAAGTGGCCTATGCAGGGGTGGTGTCTGTAAGAGGAGAACAGGGACTGTGTCCACGTTGGACAAAACCATTTCCAGCCAATCCCCACCGCTGCCCAAAGCTGAAACCATCAGCGATGCTGGTGGTGCCTCTGTGATAACACATTTCAGAAACAGCAAACACCAGTATGCAGCAGCTGGGAGAGATGAGTGAGAAAATGTCAGGGAAACATTCCTGCAGACACTGAGATCAGAGAAGGAGAGGACTTCTCCCCCCACACACCTGAACAGAGATTCCTCTACAGCCCATGGAGAAGAACATAGTGAAGAAGTCTCCCCGCAGCCCATGGAGGACCATGACAGAGGGAATTTTCATCCTGCAGCCCCCGCAAGACACTGCAGCAGAGTAAGCAGCTGTGCCCTGAAAAAAAGCTGCAACCCATGGAGAGCCCACACTAGAGCAGTGTCCTGGCAAGGGCTGCAACCTATGGAAAGCACCACATGCAGGAATATGTTTTCTGGCAGGAAACACGGCCCATGGAGGAACCCACACTGAATTAGTCTGTCCCCAAAGGACTCTTCCCCAAGGAAAGGGCTCTCATTGAGAAGTTCACAAAAATCTAGATCCTGTGGGAAAACCCAAATGCTGGTGTTGAAGAACAGTGAGAGGAAGAAGGAACAGTAGAAGTGAAGTGGTTTGTACTTGTTGCAACCCGAGTGACATCGAGTAACACTGGTGAAATAAAGGCAATTCTCACTAAATACTACTTTTGAAGAACACAATTATTCTTAACTTTGTAAGGATCTCATAACTGAATTTTTATAGAATTTCTTTTAAACCCTTATTTGAAATTAATATTTAATTTTGACCTTGAGCAGATAATTAAAATACTGGAAACTTAGACATGCAAATATAAAGAATTTTGATCTTGATAAGGAACATGGTCTCCCGCAAGATTACATTCCTTGTGATATAAATAAGAATGAATTAAAAGTGATACAGGAGAGCGTAAGACTAATTAGGACAATATTGAAATGTGTTTCAGTTCTCAGGACAGGTTTGTTACATTCTTGTTCAATCTGTACATGATTTTATGAAGTAGAGAGTGAGTATTGGTGAATTTAGTCCATATATGCTAATTAGATTTTCACAACTGGGCCCTGGTTGAATGATTTTAAAGTGACACTTTAGTGAAGAGACCTGAGAAAAAACCTGAGATCTATAATTACATCTGAGAGGGTCAGATGGATGCATGCTTTGTGCACCTTCCTTATAAATAAAATGTTTCAATTAATCTACATTTATCAGAGGAAGAAAATGTTTGAATATTTTAAAACCCTCTACCATGCATTAATTCTAGGCTATTCTGACTCTGAATTCTGAGAGCTAGTCATCAAGTTACAGTGAGTTTGCATTTGTTTCTAAGTGGCAATCAATGTGGAAGACATGCACTGAATCTGAAAAATCTAAGGCTGCCTGTTTTATCACTTCTTGCTACAAAAAGGACGATCAACAAGCACTGAGCTTGATATTTCGGAACTTCTCAAATCAATTAACTTAATAATTTCTGGTGTTTGACTGGCAATGGTTTGTGCGGATTGAGATTTGGTAGTTGGGGTTTTTTAAAATTTTTTTTCAACAAATCAATATAATTTGCATTTTATACTTTTAAATATCTGTACTTAGAGTTCTGGATGTGCACAGTTCCTCCTTGAAGGAGTACTCCAGCTGTGTGATGAATCACTGGCAATTTACATCATGACAAGGAAGAATCTGAGATCACAGAATTTTTCTGCTTCTAGTTATTGATTCAAAATAGCTTAATGACAGATATAAAAAAATCTTCAGGAACAAAATCCCAAGATTTTTAATGCAGTTGCCATAACAAGTATTATTTTCAATAACATCAGCTACATAGAACATTTTGTTTAATAAACCAGAGAAAGAATAGTTTCTTAATCTTATGGAAACTTTCAGATACCTTCCACACTATCTTTAAAATAAATAATGTTTAAAGGTGTAACTGAAGCTGCAAATATTGTTGAATGATCAAACAGTGTGATTTCTGGAATTTTAAATCCTACATAGGAATAATGTCTTTGGGAGTTCATTGGTAGCCACAATATATGCCTTATAAAACTTGTTTGCTATTTACATTAGTATTCAGGCTTCCTCAGAAATCATGAAAACATTGTCAAGAAACAATGGAAGTCAAAAAGATCTGGAGAAAATAATGGAATGTTATAGATATTTGAGAAATAAGATGGTGCATACATAACAAAGAGGAACAAAGTATGAACTTTATTACAGTGTTGGTAAGGAGCTCAGATTTCATTCAAATAACACAAAAACATCTGAAAACAGATTTCTAGAGATATTAGATTTTTAAAAAGTTGCAATATGATATTAATACAATAAATGAAATCAGTCTGAATATTGTCTGAGGAAGAGGAGAAAGGATTTCAAGAGGTGTATTTACAAATTGCTTATTTCTTTCTTTAAAGCTGCACTTCAGAACAATGCAAAGAACATGTTAGAAAAGAAACTTCCTAGATAGTTAAACTAGATAGTAGCAATTTTTGTAGGTAGCATTTCTTTCTCTAAATTCTTTTATTTAGAGTTTCTTGTATCACTATTTTTTGAACAATGCATGTTTCCCCTACAGGAGTACTCTCATTCCTACAATTTTTCAGTTCCTCCAGATGACATCCATCTCCTTTACTGCAGATGCGGACAGTTTGCTATAAACTGAAAAGGTACTGAATGGAAAATAAACCAAAAAACCTCCACCAAAACCAACCCATAAAAAAAATTGCCATTGTTGCATAAATACTTAATTTCAAATTACAGTCTTAAATCAGTTATAAAACTAACATAGTAGACACCATCATATGTAAGATTACATATAAACATAATTTCATAACAGCATGCAATGAAAATTATTCATACTAGCTATTTCTTGATATTTTGATATTAGTTATTTCTTATATTGCTGCAGGTTCATGAATTTACTTAAAGGAATAACACTAGGACATAATTACAGAATTTTTTTTTCTAGTCCTCATATGTGTATATAAATATATATTAAAACCATACCAAATCAGGTCAACATCTATGTAACCTGCATTCTGTCTTTGTTACTTCTTAGCGTACATATAGTAAAGGTTGTAAGTATGCTTTTGCAGTGTGCAGCAATGCCCACAATTCTTATTCTTATGCTGAAGACACCCCTTTAACCAAGATACTTCAGAAACTTCAATTCTTTTATCTTGAGATCTAGTGAAACAAACAAATAAACCCCAAGATACAGTATTTTATTACTTTAATTAACCAACAAAAATTTAATTTACTCCAGCTACACTACTTATAAAGCTTGCTTATGAGTGTAACACAAATGATTTTTTCATGCTGTCTGCATCCCTGACCGATATTTAATGTTATGCATATCCAAATACTAATGTTGGCAATTATCTTTTTTACTTGCGAACACCATATTATTCAGAGCTTCAGTGAAGTGACAAGACACATATACCACCCTTCTTGACTGACACGTTTGCAATGCTACCAGTCAAAAAAGATGAATGATGGAAGGAAAAAGAAACAGATTTATTTTACCCTGTATGACAAACAGGAATAAGCTGACAAGGTGTGTCACTGACAGAGCTTTAGTCCGTCAGAAACATAAACACGTCTCTTAAATTATGTATGCTTAAATTAATTTTATTTATATTTCTGTCTCTCTTTCTTGTACCTGGGGCCTATGTACTTTTGGCATTTCTACAAAGAAAATATTTTGCTGATGATTTGACAGACTGTTTGAAATAAATTACATCAAATTTACAAGTGATGTCTCAGGTGCTTTGGTTTCTTAGAGATTTTTTACTTGTTAAAGTAAAACATGCACACCATGAAGTTATAAATTCTCAAAAGGCTTATGTTTTCAGTTGTTGGCTCTTTTTCAACATGTATTGAAATATCATCACAAAGATTTTCTAGACCTAGGAATAGGTGTGGTTATGCCACAGTTCATAAATTCACCATTAGATTGGACATGTAGATATGTACTCATTTTTCACTCTGTCTGCAGAGTGGCCCTGTGGTTGTGAGCTACAACCCTTAATCAAGATTTATTTTCATTTTACGGCAGTAGGAAGAGCATGGAACAATTGACTCTGAGACAAGTATTCTTCATATTTATTTCTGTCTCTACATAAATATATATATTTATATATATATAAAATATGTGCATAAATATTGTGTGGAATCTAAGATACAAAGTTAGAAGAGTTGCTAATGGGGAAAAAATTTCTGAGTTTTGAATCATTGACTATTTTATCATCTTTTTAAAGCTTATTTCTATGTTTGAAATAAAATAGGGCAATTCCATTTTCATGTATGTTTTGAAACAGCCTAGTATCTTTGAATGGGAATAACAGGAGCACATCCAGTTCTATACATATAGTCACTCTGTGATGAAATTATATAGCAGGTGTTTACTGTAATGATTTAGGAGAACGTTTATACACTAAAACTCTTAAAAATTTAACAAGAAAAACCTCACAACTGACCACTCAGAATTTGATAAGGACAGAAATGGCTAATAATCTGTCAAAACCTAGGTCCAGAGTCACCCATATTCTTTAAAAGAGAACCCTCTTCATATCTCCATAGAATAATTAGCAGTTGGTCCAGCATTTTTCTTAGTGGGAATATCACAGCTCACAAAGCCGTTAATAGCATCCTCTGCAGCTCATAAGTTTTCCCTGCAGGACTTGAATCAAAGTGCTGAGCAAGCTTAATGAAACAAAGTTTGAGATATGAAGAAATCATAGCTTCAGCTATACTGGATTCAGGTTGTATCAGCAAAAATATGTCTGAATCGATACACAATAAAAAAAAGTATTGAATTCAAATTTATTCATGTAACAGTATCTATTCTCCAACATTTGGATGCATTATTTTAAAGTGTTAAAAAACCAAAAACCTTAGCTACAACTTTTAATAGGCATCACTACTTTTTTCAAATTTAATGATATAATATTGAATACAAGACTTAGCAAGGAAAATAAAACAAAGCTCAACAATTAGATGTGACAGGGGTTTTTTTATTGGGGAGAGGTCTGAGGTTGTCCTTTGGGTTTGTTTTTGTTGTTGTTGTTTTGTTTTGTTTTTCTTTTTGTTTTCTAGGAAGAGATTTTACAGAATGACAGATTCTGCCATAATAGGATTACTTTTAAAATAAATTTATGCTTGTTTCCAAAGTTTTTGTTTTTTTTTTCATGTGCAATCTGTTGTACCATTTTGGTTTAAATTGAAAAAGACAAAAATAATGATTTTAAAGAGACTGTGGGGTCCATGTAAGTGTCTAATTACATACATTTAGAAGATCTCTGAGCCAGTTTCTGAGCCAGTGAAAACCTACAGTCGAATTATTAATAAGTCTATCCCAAACTTAGATGTACTGGTACATAAGGCTTTACAGTGTCTCAGACAAGCAGAGAATAAGGATACACCCAGACCTTGTACATTTAATTTCACTATATATATGGTGAATGAGGCAGAATTCAAATTTTGAGAAGAGATAGCGTGGAGTACAGCTGTCCATCACTTCAGGTAGGGTTGATGTTTGCCTAACGTTTGTAGCCTAAAATATTGCAGTTATATCAAAGCCCTTTATTTAAACTTTTGGTATAATCTGTGTGATAGCAAAAGTAAAAATATCATCCAAATTTTGAGACTATGTTTATTCTGGATTCTTTGCCATAAAGGTGAAGGAAATTACCTGACTTAAATAATGTACTTCATAAAACTCTCAAGAGGATAAAAAGATCTTCTAATTGCATATTCTGGCAACTGCTCCCTTTGAGAAGGGGTTCCTCATCAGTCTGGCGCCTCATTTGGATCAAACATACCTCTCATGTGCATCATCTCTCTAGCAGCAACTTTGTTAGGGCAGTTTATGAGATTTTCTGCTAATAAAAATAGTAAAGAATTATGTGTTATTTTATATAGCTGGCATGAAGTTTAATTGCCCTTCAAATACAGATCAGAGAAGAGATTTTAAAATTCTACAACTCAAATTATTTTCTACTTTGTACCTTGAAGTAGGAAATTAACAGTCAGAATTTTGAGAAAGGTCAACAATGCACGTACCTAAAACAATGCTCGAATTTTATTTCCGAAACACAGCAATGTGGCTGCATGAGAATTTATCCTCTTCAAGCCCGGGGCTAAACATTCAAGTTGAGAAACTTGAATTGTGTTGATATAAAGTTACATTTATTTTTAGGAACAGCGCTCTCTTCGGGGCATTAAAATCTTGGCTGTGATGGCAAATGCACCCTTATTTGATGTTGATAAAGACATACAAGTGCTTTTATTTTTCTAATGCGTGGTGAAGGTTTTCTGGTTCATCCACAGTTCTGCTATCCTAGGGGACACAGCCAGAAGCATGCTGAACTACTGGAGCAGCACTGGGCTAAGAGTATTGCTGCCTGAAATACATGGTGAAGGCTAGTCCTTGTTCTCTCTTTAAAGAGAATTAGAAAAGCAAACAGCTTATTCCTGTTGGATTTGAATGGAAAAAGGAAGATCTGGAAGAAAACCCACGGTATTTAACCTTTCAACATAGAAAATAACGTGAAATTTTCAAACAAGAACTTTTTTTTTTTTGCTTAAATGTCAAAACAAATCAATTTCAGAGTAGCTGAAAGATATTATGAAGCCAATTTCTACTAAAATGTCTAACTGGGACTTTTGAGGCAAGTCATGAACACAGTTTACATCCAAAATAACAACAAAACAATTACAATGAAATTACAATTAGCTGATATTTGGAAGATGTTGCACTTGCTACTCAATTCATTTCAGGCTATCTTTATAATTAAAAGCTTCCTTTCATAAAATTTAAAAATGTGTAAGGATGTAGTAATAATTTATATTTTATAATCACCCAAGGATAATTTTGTTCTTAGCTATGGTATTTTTCAGGCAAAGATAATAACAAAAATCTTTTGAGTTTCCCAGTCTCATAGAATCAGAGCAGACAGCTGGCCTTGGTGATAGATGGCAACATTGCTGAATAATAGGTAGATGCAGTAGGGTTTATGGGAGCTTCTTGAGAGGCAACAAAGGCCTGTGTTTCCTTTCTGCTCTGGAACATTCAGATGACAAACACATGAATTCTGATGCCACAAAATAGACAGAAGTTGAGGAAAATCTCTACTGAACATCTGCAACTGCAAACCCACAGTCCAGCATATTTGCAGGAGCGCATGAAGTTAAAAGAAATCCTTCTATTGAAACACAGTGACAGAATGATGACTTTTTTTGGATATCACTATGCAGTACTGATCTTTTTTTCCTAAGCCCTTCTTTAAGAATTTTCCTAATCTGTTCCAAGGCATATTCATGCTCTGTGCATATAAACCAGGTTAATCTGATTTAAAATTAGTTTTTCAGAAACCTGTAGATTTACATAGACGATTATGTCAGGATTGATTTGTTGGTGAAAAAATGAAAAGCTTCCTTGAGCCATTTGAAAAAGCTTAGGGTATCCTAGTCATCTCCACAGTTCTGGCTGATCCAAGACACAATAAAAACTAGGGGACCTGTAGCCCTTCCTGGGTATCGGCTATAGGCCCCACAGGGTCTAAAATGACATCGCAAATCTGTGTTTAGGCAACTAAATCTAGATCCAGATTTCACAGCTGGTGAATAGGATGATATTGTAATTTACAGAAATTTATTTATTCCATATAGTTTTGGTACCTATTTTAGGATGACATACATTTCTGGAGATGTTTATGTCTTTGTTAATGAAACTGGTCAATAATTTAAGACTAAGGTTTTGATTCAGCCCAGTGCTAGACACCTCAGCAGAGCCTTCGACCTCCTTGCTGAAGCATAAGATACTACTCTACCCAATCTTGACAAGATAGTACCTTGCCTTGAGGTCGAGGCTACTTAGACTTAATGTAGTCAGAGCTGGGAGTTTTGATAACAAAAAGCAGCTTTTCTGGTTTGTTTACAGGTTCCAAGCAGATCACAATTAAATATAAAGGAGGATTTAGCTGAATGAACAGGAATCTATTTAGGAAAAGTATGCCAAACTTTACTAACTATATTGATTGATTTACATTCATTACAATGGGTGTTTATACATGGGCTTCACATGTACATAGGTTCTACTGCTTGTACTGAAATATAGATATATAAAAATAGATCTCAACTTTGTTTTAGATGTTGAGCATATTATAGATTTGTTATTCTGCCACTATGAAGTGGATTAGGAACTAAATCTAAATTCTGGTTCTTGTAATTCTTAGGTCTTACTTGAGCTCTACATCAGCTTTATGTTTTTGACAGGTGGTTCTGCAAGACTTCAACTTCTGATTCAGACAAGTGCAAGGAAAAGTAAAGCATTATTGTCTCTAATACTGAGACAATATTAATATATATCTAATATTTCACTAGTTGTAGATGCTGAGTGAAACAATTTTCCATTCAACAGATTCTAGAATTCATCTGCAGATTACAAAACCAAGGCTGGGCCCTGTCAGTGCATTTCCAGAAAACTGAATCAACATCTGCTCCAGAGGTACTCACTTGCTAGTGGCTTTTCCTCATATTTCACAAGACAAATTCAAGTCAATATAACATACTTAAAGTAAAAGGTCCCAACTAAAATCCAAGTAAATCATGTTATTTGTCATAACTTTACCAGCATTACAATGATTGTTGGAAGAAACCACTTCCTCCCCTGCCTTTTTGATATCAGCTGATTTTCTGTGTCCCGTTCATGAGACAGTGAGTCCCTCCAAGACTCTCAATGGTGGAAAACATGCTGGAAAATGAAACATTTGCTAAGGTTTCTCAGGCTTTACTTGTTTGAGAGCAAGCTAAGCAATGCTGTGGTCTTGTCTGTTCATCTTAAATCCAACTTGATCGATGCCATAATAGATTAAAATGCAATCAAAACCACTTGGTCATAAAAAGAAAAATAAACAATGCAGAGGTTTAAATATTAATACGAATACTAGTACTACTAATACAAACAAAGAAGAAAGACACAGGCCAAAAAACACAAACCAAATGTGACACAATCATATGCGGAGTGACACAATATATATATGCGTAGCTGTTTTAATATTATATCAGGAAGATTTACTTTACCTTATCTCCCTAATTTACCATTGTTCTCTTGCTAGAGATGATCCCAAAGGTTTCATAATTTTCTTTAGATCTTATGAAAAGATCACATTTGATCACCAGATTACACATTTGGCCTTGCTTGTGAGTTACAGAATCCGACAGGAAACCCTTTGTGTAACACTTTATAAAAGTTACCTATGAAATACACCTTAAAGAAGATAACTTTATCAAATTTCTAGGTTCCAAATATTAAAAGTGTCCAGAAAGCTTTAATATGTCTTCCAAAACTCATCCCATTTCTTCTTTTTGCTGATAATTTATCTTGAGAGGCTTGAGAGGTGGGCCCTTGTGAATCTCGTGAAGTACAAGGTCCTGTGCCTGGTTCAGGGCAATCAGTCTCCAATGTCAATACAGACTGGAACTGAATGAATAAAGAGCAGCCCTGAGTAGGGGGATTTGGGGATAATGGTGGTTGAAAAATTGGACACTAGACAGCATGATATGTTTGCATGAAAAGAAGCTTGGCCAGCAGGTTAAGGCAGGTGATTCTCTCCTTCTACTGTGCTCTAAAGAGGCTCTGTCTGGAGTGCTGCGCCCAGGTCTGGCATTCACAGCTCAAGAAAGGCATGGCCCCTCTCCAGTGAACACAGGCTGAGAAAGTTGGGGCCATTTAGCCAGGAAAAGAGAAGGCTTCAGGGAAGATTTAACTGCAGCCTCTCAGTATATAAAGGGGGCTTCTAGGACAAAGATGGACCTTTTGGAAAAGACTGTAGTGACAGGACAAGGGTCAACAGTTTTAAACTGAAAGAGAGAAGGGTTAAATTGGACAACTCAAACCATTCTATTATTCTATGAATTCATGACAATCTTGTAACTTGATTGAAATGAAAGGCATTTTCTCTCTCTTAGATATGAAAATATATTTTTTATTTAGATTTAGGAAACAATTGAAACATTACCAAAGTATTTAATGGCATTTTAGATGTACTCAGGATATTCATAAATATTTAACAGATGAGTAACCTGGAGAAGTCAAGCAGGAAAGGATGGGCGCTAAGTCAATGGACACTCAGGGGGTTTTACAGTCACTTTTAAAGTAAAGTTCAAGCACTAAAAGTAGTCTCCTGCACTTAACATTACAACCATTTTCCTCAAGGAGGGATTAAAACTCCCCTACTCTTACTGTTGCTTTATATATCCTATTTTAGAATAGTTTTGTGGATTTTTTTTCTTATGTCTTCTATCAGTATGGTTTTTAAAACAAAATTAAAACACTGAAACAGGAAAACAGTGTATAGTTAATTTCTCAATTGCATGCCCAGCATTGCAGTAATTAATCATATTAAAGTGTACATTGATTTAGGCACATAGTCAAATCACTTTTGGTGAGGGAACTTGGGAATGCCTTTTAATGTCATTACAAGGAGGCTACATTTGACTACAGCAAAC
Organism: Donacobius atricapilla; assembly: GCA_013397315.1. Classification (NCBI taxonomy): domain Eukaryota; kingdom Metazoa; phylum Chordata; class Aves; order Passeriformes; family Mimidae; genus Donacobius; species Donacobius atricapilla. The sequence goes on from WBMY01001923.1 coordinate 169,471, forward strand.
AACTTTTCTTTCTTAGAAATTAGCCCACCTAGCTCCTACTGATATAAGGAAAACAAGTGGAAATTTATAATTACATAAGAAAATAAAATAATTTTGATTTAGAAAATTTCAGGGTATTTAAGAATAGTGTTCACTAGATGTCAAAAATGTCCATGCAAACCCAGTTTACACAGAATAAAACACATTCGGGATTGACATTATGTACTGGCACGTATGTACATATATTTAGAAACACATCATGCTATTACCACTGCTTATTAGTGTCACTTTGGACAGTAATATCTGTCATGCCAAACGTCAGGTTGGATTTCAACCAGTGTTTGCAAAAGAGGAAAATGATACTTGAATTCCACCTGGGAATGGAAGCTATGTTGATTTTGAGGCCTTCCTCGTGGACCTACATGTGAAAACACTGGGATGCATCTGGCAGATTTTCAGCCAAAATATCAGACAGGATGTCTAATGTGCTCCCCATTGCCTGGGAAAAAGACCACTTCATGGCACAGGCCACTCCTTGTGTTGTCATTGACAGTCCTGTCTTTGTCACCTCACTCCAAAAACCACAGTGAAGCTATAAGGAGTATTAGTACAAATACATCTTTGCATCCAGTCAGCAGCTGGGTTTGTACTTCTACTGGATGGACAATGAGGCAGAGCAATGTGTTGCCTCCTTTCTGACCATCTTGGCTTGTCTGCTGTATTCTCCTGGTATCATATGAAAGACACCTATGTCCACATGAGAAAATGCCTCATTCATAACATCTTTTAAAGTCTGCTCTGTCTCACGGGTTTGTTTGTATTGATTTGTAGGACTCTGGTTAACAACATAGCCTTTCTGATGTGCAGTGAATAAGTAACTAGAGTAATTCTTTTGTGCTTAGAACTACATCTCTCAGAAACAGTAATGGGAGCTGGAAAAGTCACTCAGGTTATTACTCAAATCCCATTAAGAAACACTGGATGACATATTTAGTTGCCAGAATTAGTAGATGACTGATTTGTGTGTTGCAAATAATTTATCCTAAGTGCAATTGATCCTGATTGCTACTGATTCTGATGTGTTTATGAAGTTACTTAGTTATTCACTAGTACCCCCATGTCATCATATGAAGTATACGGCCACCTTTATCAAATTTACTTAGTGAAATTACAGAAATTACCCCAAATAAATTTGAAATAGCAAATAGAAACCAACTTTTCATGTGTTCGTGTTGTCTCATGTTTCCAGAATTTCCCTTGCTGTCAAAAGCAATAACAGTGTGTGCGCTGATGAAACAATATGATAGTCAAAGGTATAGAACTGTGTCTACACACAATAAATGTGAATTTTGCAATAAATAAAACAGTTCTATCACAAGACTTTCTTTTTTCTCTTAGATTTCTGTTTGACAGCTTTGTTCTTAAAAGGTCACAGTTGAAAACAGTGAATTTTGATTACAACAGTTTTATTCAGACCTATATTTATACTTAGGAAAGACAAAAAGAGGCAGGATTATATACATTATATCTACCTTTGTGGCATTAGTGTTAGCTCAATCTACTCCTCTGTAAAAGGACTACTGACAGTGATTGTGGGTTGACTACTTTGGCCTTGGAATAAAAAAAATTATTGTTATGAAAATCCAGTTCAGTTTTTGAGGAAGACACACATGAATCACAAGCAAACAACAAACGAATAAATAGTTTGTTTATACATGTTAAAAATAATAAATGTATGTAAAATAGGAAATTATATAACTGTTAAGAAGAAATTATAGAAATACAGATATGGATATAGATATAGGCATCTCTTTTTTTCAGATATACAGAAGGAATAAAAATCTGTTAATATACTATTGAGAAAACAAGATAAATATTGTTGCCTCCTTCTGTTGTATTTTTTTATCATTTCAAACTCTGTTTTACATGTAATCTGTAGCTATCATTTTGTCTCTGCATGTATTATTTCACAAGCACTACAGTACTGAAGCAGCAAAACTGACACCTAGACAGCATAGTATTAAAATGTGTAACCATTTCTAGAAAGCTGTGTATGGTATGTCACAGCACAGTCAACTTGCATTAGCTTAGTAAATCTGTGCTACATCACTGAACATTAGCTCCAGTTCATCCATTGTGGTACAGAGATTGCTTATTGCGTTCCCAGGGCTCTTTTATATGAAAGAGCAATAGTGCTGTCTGCCAAAATGGTCTTGCCCTGTCAGAGTAGTTTTAATTGAGCTGAGCCTTAGGACCCTGCCCAGTGCTATTACGGGAGCTGAGAGCCATTTGGTGAATAGCACTCTGTGAGATTGTGGCTGTTAGGAGTATAATGGACAGTTACTGTAATATCCTACCCAACTAGAACACTATAAACATGTCCATAGGTAGCCATTTCACCTAGTTATCCTGTTTCCTAAAACAGTGTGGGTCTGATGCTTTGTGACTATCTTTATGTAAAAATTATGGATTATATTGGAAACAACTGTTATCCATTCTGTTGTCACAGGAGGGAGACAGAAGAGGCCATCTTTAGAAAGCAAACTTTTACTATTTAAATTTCTTCTGCATCTTTAGAGGAACCATTTTGCCCATGTATAATGAAAAGTAATGATATTTATGTCTTTTATGTATTTTTACAATGAAAATATGTTAACCATTCAATGGAAAACTAGTTGATAATGAAAATATTTTCAAGCTTATGAGAGATAGTTGCAAATAATGACAAATATAAACAGGTGTAAGTAGGCACTTGATCATTTACATTTTCAGTTTCTTTATTTGAGTAGTTCTGATACTTAAACATATATTCCTTAATTTAAATAATTACTATTTTGTTTCCAATTGATTTATATATAGTATATGAGCAGATATATGAGTACATCAGATAAGCAGTATATCTGGAAACAAACCAAATAATTACTATTTCCCATTAAGCTTATGCACATTTGCGTATGGAAAAAAAATCATGAGTCATCAAAATGAAATTAAAAATGCAAGGTCTTTCTGGGCATGCTGGACAGAAGACATGAATAGAAGCGACCCTTATTTCATATCTCTGACAGATCATCAGAGATCAAATAAATAGAGATGGTGATATCTTATGATGATGATGGTGGTAACTTGCGCAATCTCTTTATTTCCATCTAATAGGCTTTTCTTTGCCAGGCAGAAATCTGTGAATATGAGGCTCTTTGTGTTTCCATCCAATACAGAGCATCGAATATGTTTGTCTAGCACTGAGCACAAGCTGGAGAATCACCAGTTTGCAATACAATGGCATTGTGAAGACCAGAACCTGGAGCTATTTTTTCAAAGAGCAAAAAACCAAACCAAACCAAACTGAGCAAACAAAAAACCCAAACAAACAACAACAAAAAGAGAAAACAACAAAAAAAATCCACCCCAAAACCATGCCCAGGCTTAGACAGTTGGGGATAATCTTTAAAAAACACACTTTTTATAGTGAGTGGAGAGGAAAATAGGTTTAGAAGGAAATATTTTTCTAATGTCTTTTTTAACTTCCTCTAAGGGTAGAGTGAATTGCTGTTCCAAAATGACTATTTCTTTTGAAGATTTTGAACTATGCACAAGGAGTATTTTCAAATGGTGAATAAACATTATCACCCAGCCAAAGATAGGTACACTTTTTGTCTTCTTTAGGTATTTTTATACAATCTAAGACAAAATATGTTTGTTCTTTAATGAGATGTAGATTGTTCCACATATCTGAACTGGAAATCCCAGACTCTGCAATGTATAAGCATTGTAAGAAAAGCATTTATGCTATAAATATACCTTCATCGAGTCACAAAATAAAAATAATTTCAAAATCGGGGATTTCTAATTATCTATGCACTAGTGAGAATCTCCGGAAAACTACATCTCTAGCAGTCTACCTTCTCATGTAATCTACCTCTTCATCTGTTGAAATGAAGAGAAGCCATAAAGAGAGCAGTTTGTTCCAATGCTTCCTGGACAATGGAGAAGACAGTGCCATGGTATTGTCCTCCCACACTCCCCTTCCATTCTTGCCATCTCATTTTGTCTGTGTGTTGTTGCAATCATATTATAATCCTCAGTGGATTCAATAGACCTAACTGCATGGTTAAAAATGTAAGCTTCTTTCTGTTTGTCTTCCTGATCATATTTTCTTTTCCACCCCTTACCTCTTCTTCCTTCCTTCCCTTCATTCTTTCCTCACTTTCTCTCATTATGGTTATTTTTCATAGGGCTAACAAGGGGTTAGCTGCCACAGCTAATGCTGAGGATTATGCAGGAATCTCTCTGATGAAGATTACCACTGCATCAAAAGACCAAAAAAGCAGGATATTTGACTGACTGCTCAGTCTCAGCAGCACTTGCCCTGACCAATCTAGTCCTGACCCTTGCAACTGTAGGGGCCACAACTGTAGCCTGGGCGCATAGAGAACATGCTGCTCTTGAAATGACCTACAGGAGCACTTGCCATCCCTGCACAAAACTTGTAAAATTAAACCAAACAGTGTGAAGTCACTGCTGGAAAGGGTATGTGAAACCTACTCTTAATCACTTCTCCATCACTAGGGAACCTGTAGATTGTAGCTGAACAACTCTGTAGGGAGAAAAGGCATATCACTCTAGGTTAAAAGTGAAATGCCAGCTGGATGGAAAAAATTAAGACATTGTGTACCAGCTATTTTGTCTGCCTATTTTTATTCAAGTTCCATCAATCTCTTCCAACTGCCTCTAAAAATGGATAGCTAGAAACTTCCATGCCTCAGGACTCTACTCTTAATTATAAGTAAATTTGTCTGATGAAGGAAGGCGGTGTTAAATAGTATCTTGTGAGTAATTTCATCATCAAAATTCAATTTAAAAAGTGTTCCAAATAATATTACAAACAGCCAAGATATGAAAATTCCATTTTTTTTTTCAGCTGTCTTTGGTAAATTATCATGCATTTTACAAGCCAACATTTTTGGGGAGAAAGGACTGTGCTTTCCTCAAAATTAATTATGCAAAGGGACTTAGACAGGAACACTTGAATTGTACTGGCAGAATATTTTGTTCAGTCTCCTCTAAGTATGAACAATAAAAAATACATGGCACATTCTATAATAACAATTTGTAACATTGTTTTCCATATCTTTTATATTAATAAATTTAAATAATTCTCTCATTTCCATTGTTTTAATAACATCTGCTTAAGTTTTGAAATCAAAATGGAAATTAAAGGAAATGAAAGGAAATATCATTGCAAAAGCTGATTTCATATTTTATAAGAGATTTTGCCAAAAGAAAATTAATATCAAAGAAGCTGTTAGTTTGTCAGACCTGACACAGACAAATAGCAGGGAGATATTTTTGACCTATATAGGCTCTTTTCTACTCAAAAGAAGAAACTGCTGTAGTCTTGAATGTCACTGAATGACATCTGTTGAAACACACAACTAAGAGAACATAAAAGGCCTTCTCTTTGAAACAGAAAAAAAAAAGTGTAGTTTAAAAAGAATCCTAGTGATGTTTACCATCAGCTATTTTCATACAGTATAATAATAATAAGTAGGTCTATAAAATACAAGTATATTCAATTTCAGGAAATTGACTTTGAGTGAATTAAAAAAGCTTGTGAGCAAAGTGTGATGCACTAAAGTAAATTGGAAGAACTTTGGAAAATATTCAAAACTTCACCTTGAAACCTAAAGGAAACACAAAAGGGTCAATATGAAACTATGAGAGATTCCATAAAGTATTAAGGATGATAAAGAAAATGAAGCTGGAGAAGAAGAAGTAAAAAAAGCAAAGAGGCATATTTAGGATTAATGACAATAACTTGATAAGAACTATGTTGGTAAGGGCTCACATATTTAAAAGGCAGTCCTTATTATTCTTCCTTAAAATCTGTTAAATTCCTGTAACTATGGTTTGATCTGAAACTCAATGTGGCTAGCTTAATTTTTCTAATACTTTGAGTAGGTTCATGACAAAGAGAGAGAAATTTTTCTTTCTTGTTTATTGTCAAGGGTATTTAACACTTCAGCAGCCCTCATGAAACAAAGGTTAGAAAAAATATTCTTCTGACTGGTTTCAAGCCTATTCCTTCTCAAAAGTGACAATAAGATTCAAGTCTTCTCAATATAAGTGAAAAATGTCTGTGCTTTTGTAGATGATACGACCATTAAAGTTATCTGAAATTATTATAAAATAATTCCACAGAAAATTCCAAACATAGAAACAAGGATAAAAATCATTCCTCTATCACTTTGTGCTGATCAAGTTATGAGTGAGCTGTAGAAATAGGATATAGGAGGAGGAATTGTGGCTCTAGTAAGTCCCCTATATTATGAATTAAGTGATAGGTTTAGTTTGAGTCTTTCAGTGGTGCAAATGGTTTTGATTGGTAACAGTATCTGGTGTACTATTTGGGATTTTTTTTTTCCCCATAAAATCAGAGCTAAGACAACCTTGAGAAGGAGCTTTTCCAAGGGGAAATTGACCATGACAAAGAATTGTCCCACAGGGAAGGCAAGAGAGACCAAGAGATCTCCCAAGGGGATAATGGCAATGACAATAAACTTTTCTAAATGGAAGATGAACATGACAAAGATCTGTCCCAATGGAAAGACTACAAGATCCAAGAGTTTGCCCAGGGGAAAGATGACCTTAGCTACATACTCCCTTGGGTATGGTGAATGAGGATGCCCATATTGGTTCCAAGGAGGTGCCCAGATGTCCCAGTAGTGTGGCTACAGAGGCAGCAGAAGAGACAGCCGCTGACCTGCACAGCACATCTCCTGTCCCAGCAGGTCCCACAGACACCAAGACAGCAGCTGCTATCCTGTCTAGAGGTCCTGAGGAAGAGCAGCTCCCAAGGGAGCAAAGGCGGCAGCTTCTTAAGCCTTCAGCAAGCTGGTAACAGCAGCAGGGACAGAGAGACATCTTGCTGTCCTGCACAGCCCCTGTTGCCCACACAGCCCTCATCTCCCCAGCTGGAAACTCAACCCCTCAGCAAGCAGTGGGCTTTCTGCAATAAGTGGCCCTCCCACGTCAGGAGGAAGCTCTGGTCTCTGCATGGGCTCTTTCAGTGGAACTGCATCGTGAGATAGCTGGAGGATTAGTACCCAGCACTGTCAGTACCGGATAGATCCCCAGGGATAGCTGCTGGCCCAGAGCCTTTGGTGGCATCCTGAGGGAGCAACAAAGGGTGGGTTTACTGTGAGCATGTTCATAAAAGATGCTGATTTTCCAAATGTGCTCATCTGTGCCTGGTCCATCTCAGGAGCAAGAGAGGTACAGGCCCGGCACCAGAGATTTGAAACTCAGTAGCTGTATGGTTGCTGTGGCCAAGACGGACACCAGTTGCTGTGTCAACAATGACATCCAGTTTACACTGTGCAAGTGAATTCCCCCACAAAGGACAAAGGTGGTTGATTTGAAGGTGTCCTTGAGTTCCATTTTCTTTGAAATAAAAAGCAACTTTTTATCTTATTTGGCCAGATCCATTTTTATAATGTCTTTTTAATTTTTAGGGTCATATAAATTCTACAGACAGTAAAATATTTTCTTTTATAAGAGAGAAAAAAATAAAGGAAATTAATTGATATCTCTTTCTTTGCAGCAAAATTTGCACTAAACAATAACATCACTATCAGTGGGGAGGGGAATCCACCAATTCTAAACACAAGCATTGAAAAAAATACAACTATATTTTTTATCAGCAATTGAGCACCATGAAGCAGAAATTACTTCTCAGCAACTTGGAGTTTGGAATGGGGGAATTCTGCTCAGCTGTTATCAACACCAAAGCTTTCCTTGAAAACTTGCCTCATGGCAGGGCTTTGCCTTGTCTCAATGGGGCAGGGTTTGTCTCACCAGAGTGGGAGCATGTACCTGCAGCTGCAGCTTACGGTGGGCCTTGCCCGAGTGGAGTGGATGTCTGCAGTCAGGGAATTGCACTCCCCTACGACATGACCGGTCAGGTGGTGTTGCCTGGTGACCCCAAAAGCTCATCCTGGGGAGTGTGTGGGGAGCAAACCTGGAAAGTCCTAAAGCCATGTTGGGTTGAGGCAAGAGGGAGGAAGAGGGAGCATTTCCATCTCAGAGGGTGGTGAGTCATTAGCATGGGTTGCCCAGGGAAGTTGTGGCTGTCTCATCCTTGGAACTATTCAAGGCTAGGTTGAACAGGAATGACCTGGTCTAGTGGAAGGTGCCCCTGTCCATGGCATGAGGTGGGATGAAATTACCTTTAGAATCCCCTCCAACCCAAAATATCCTATGAAACTATGAAGAGCAGGGGCAGCAAGTTGGCCACGCCCTCAGACTAGCACTGGGGTCCTGCTCTGAACTTTCTCATTTTCTCTTCTGTTACGCCACAAGACCCTTCCCATGTACCCCCACTGATCAGTCTGTTCCAGAAAGACTGAACCCAGTGGAAAGGGCCCACACCGGGGCAGTTCATGAAGACCCATATCCCACAGAAAGGATCACGTGCTGGAGCAGGGAGTGTGTGTGGGGAGGAAGAAGCCACAGACGTGAACTGGCAGTTGCTCTTACACCCTGTTACTCTGTGTTGCTCATGGGGATTAAGATAGAAGAGCTGGGATTGAAGGAGCAACGTTGAGTCTGGGAATAAGGAGAGGTAGGGGAAAGCTGACTTTAATTTTGGTTTCATTTCTCATACCCTGCTCTATTTTTAATTGACAATGAAATAAATTTCCCAAATTTGAACCCATCATGTCTGTGAGAATTTTTCCTGTCCTTTTTGTTGTATTTTCTTCCCCTGTCCTCGTGAGAAGAACTGAGAGGAGAGCTTGGTGGGCATCTGGCAGCGAGTCAAGGTTAACCCTTTACAGTGTCCATGAGACAAAGCACCAAGGGCAATAGTAAGATGTCCAGACAAGCAGCATGCAAGGTCTGAATCCCCTGCAAGCAGCAAGCCTACCTAACAGTAGGTCAGGTCAGTAGATGGAGGCCTTCCCAGAGCAGGGAGTCACCCACTGCCACACTGGTGTTTCCTCCTAACATCATCTGTGCCTCTGAGGGACAGAGGTATCCATTTGCAATCCAGGGAACAGTGTTTGCCTGGCCCTCCTGGAGGTTTGAGGGCCCTTTTTTGCATGGGCTCAGAGAAGATGTTTTCCTATCAGTGCCATGCCATCTGCCTGTTCCCAGCTGCTTTCCCTATTGACAGACCCAGCTGCCACAGTCAGGGACAGCACCTCCACCAGCCCCAGCTCCGTGAGATGCATCAGGCAGCCCTGCAGCCACAGTTCTGGGTGGCCCTGCTCTTTCTCCAACACGGCTATGCCATACCTGGTGTATTTGCTGCAGTCAGTGGGGACTGTGTCCCACGACACATCAGCCCTGCTACTGGCCAGTCCCGTGCTGCCTTCACCAGCTCCTCCAGCTCTTTTCTGTTGCTGTTGGACACACATACACACATATACACACTGTCCGATGAGAAGGCATGAACTGTTTATTACAAGACCTGACTCCATTTTTATAGTATTTTTACAAAGGCCAGGGACTGGGGGAGAAGGTTGACACCTCTCCCCATCCCATTGGTCAAGACAACTGTCCATTAGCTGTCCATATCTCTAAGAACAGGAATGTAAACTAACTTAATCTAGCAAAAACATTGCTTTTATTTATAACACCCATGTGAGAAACTGAGAACTATGAAACTGTGAGACACACAAGAAGCCGAAAAATCAGGGCAACACTTTTCCATGCCCACATAGTGATACGTCTGTTAGCTGCCTCTCTTTGTTTTGTTTTTATCACCTTTTTATATCTTAAATCAAAAAACTCTCCAAGTCAGACCTGTAAATCTCAAATCTTTGCTACAGTCTGTGAGAGAGACTATTTTTTTTATTTTATTATTGAACCGAAGATTCCTTCCCCTACTTCTGTTTGCATATGTAAGGACGTAAAATGCTTCACTTTGAATGATTGCACTGTATTGAATTTCAGTTCAGGCTTTCCTAGAGTAATGCACCCCCATTTATTAAAATCCATGTGATCCAATTCATTCTGTATTTAATACCAGTTTCTATCTTCAAAATAAAGTCCCCTATGTTTGTAGTAATCACTGTTTCAGGCAATTATAATTTGCATGTGCTTTTAGGATATATGGTTTTGTCCCTGATCACAAGTTCTGAAATAAATCAGGAGATATAGAGCCAATATAAAATAATTTTACTCTTTTGAAAAGAAATTAAAATTTTTCTTGTAACACCATGAATACTATACATAGCTTTATATTGCTTGTATTATCATTGCTTCATATTATTTCTATTATTGTTCTTTTTGGTTACACAATGAGTGAGGGGAAAATGAAACAGAATGTCTTATAACCTTATAGCATAATAGTGATTCTTCTTCACAACTAATAAACATGTCTCTTAGCTCTGGCAATCTCATAGATTTTACATCTATTAAATATGCTTAGTGTTATTATTACATGTATATTTTACTTTTTTTTTCTATGTATATTTAGTAATTTTTCTTATCTGGTAATATAAACTGAATGAAATATTTTCACATCTTCTATAGAAATATATTAATGCCACATTTTTAAAAACATTTCATGGGAATGTACTCAAGATTTACTAAGACAGCATTTCCAAATAGTTTGTTCCAATAAAATTTAAACAAATATAGTATAAAGTCGGCAATTTTGAGTATTTTGTTGGGTACTAATCCATTTCTCCTCTGTACATTATAAACCTTTAATCTTGAATTGTACCCAAGCAATATTTTAAAATGGTGATCCTCAGGAGAAAACGTTATAAATTTCCAATCTTTCTAAAAAATATGCAGAAGATTAAAAAAAATACAGAAAACTTCCAAAACTTGTGCATACGTCTTCCTAATTTTACACAAATTATAAGATAAACTTAGAAGTGAGAAACCTGTTTACAGACAATGAAGTGCATAAAAGAAGTGCAATCTCAATGGAAGAAATTGATTTTTAATATTGAATGAGTACATTGATTTTCATCCTGACAAAAGAAAATAGCCTCATTGAATAGAGTCAACAGGAAATGAGGTGTCTTTTTTGAAGTATATAACACAATGACCTGATAAACACATAATCTCCTCAACAAGCAGATGCCAACACCTACACTACAAAAAGAAACCCAGATAGTGTCCCAATAATTACAATAGATACACTGCACTTCATTATTCCCTGCCACCATCATCACTGCACCTTTTTACTGAGAAGAGAGACAAAGATGATTGAAATGAAGAGCACTTCATATCACAGTGAGCAAATAGTATTTTTTTGTATACAATATAGTCAATGATTTATTGGTTGAAGGTTTTGGTGGGTTTTTTTTAATAATAATTTTAATTTTTTAGCTCTGCCAGGTGAGGAGACTTTCCAGAAGACTATAACATTGGTTTTGAAGCAGAAAACACGTTTGACAAATTTAGGAGCAGTGTAAGGTAGCTAACGCCTACAAAGACTAAAGCTGTCACGAAAGAAAACTGTCAACTTTTAGATGATCTATGAAATGCAGCCAACTGTTATGCTGTGTTATTGTTGTGTTAGTGTTTGTATTTGTTTGCCAATTCTGTCCTTTGCAGGAATTTGAGGTGATGGTCCTTCTTTTCCCCTTTTGCTTTATAGCCCCCTTGTTACAGCACTCATGTGCTGGTTTGATGATTACTGCACTGTGTTAAGAACCTCAGGAGACAAAGAACTGATGAACAGGTAAAGTGGCAAATGTCTTTGAGTCTTATTTGAGGAAGAAGCATTGCTTTGTCTAAATATTCTGTTATTCTTTTAATGAGAAGCTCAAGGTGGCAGTCATACTCTGAAACAATCCTTGTGATTCCACTTCATTGCCATGGTAAAAAATTTGCCTTTTAGCATTTCTTTTTTCTGAAATATATTAAAAAAGATCTAATGTCCCTGTTAAATTGCTAATTCTGACCTTGTTAACAGCACTCTTCATGAGTAGAAAAAAAAGAAGTATTTCATGAGTAGAAAAGAAGCACTCTTTAGAGATGCTCTAGCTGTCATGATTCGGCTTAATATATAGCAACAATAATAAAAAAAACCTAACAAATTATAAAAAGAAAAGAAACATCACCCCCCAAAAAGAAAACACTGCACCAGAATATATTGTGATCCATCTACCAAAATACATATAATTTCCATGGCTACCAAATGAGATGGAAACTTTGGGGGTTTTATCACAACTTGAGGTACTTTAACTGTACACAATGTAGATTTTTAGTTGTTTTTGTTTATTTCAGGATAGTCAGACATATATATCTTGTTAAATTGAAATACAGGTTAGAATGTATTTAGTCACAGTTTGTCACAAGGGTTTTTTTCACAATGGGTATTTTGGGGAGATTTGTTATCTCTTTTTTATGTAGACATATCATCCTTCACAGCATGAAATTACACCTAATGATATGTTTACATATCAAAATCTCCATTTTTTCCCTATGTTGAGCAGAACAGAGAAGAAAGGTCAAACATTTTTCCAGCTGTATATTTAAAAAAATAAACTAAATTCCAGTTCCTTAATAACTGAGTAAGTAGGGAGACCCCAGTCCCAAAAAGGATATGTTGTTTTTTTATGCATATATTAAAACTGTAGATGAAATAGATGTAAAATTATTATAGCTAGGGATGCAGAAAATGAGTGCTGATTGAGCAAGGTTAACACAGGTCGTTTGAACAGATCAGGAAGATTTTGTTAGCTTTTTGTTGTCTGACCAGGAATCAGTGAAAAGGTCTTAGACTGTGACCTACACATTTTAAGGATATTTAGTGAAATAACTGTATTTTAAAGTTTAACAAGCCAACAACATCCTGCCACTGCCCTCTCCCCTACTCCTAACCCTGAATGGAGTGGATTTCTTTTCAAGTTGGAGTCATTCCCTTCAGAGCATTGAATGTCAGAGGTTTCTCCTAGAACTGACCTAAAGAGATAGCAAGGTTTCTAATGTCTATTCCATTACTTTTAGTCCTTTCCACAAATAATCCTGGGTTCAATTTCACTTAAATTAGGTCACAGTTTCTCTAATAGTCTTGTCGTTTATTCTAATTTCTAATAATTTGAATTTTAAGCTCATAATATCCTCAAATAGATAATGAGATACCATTAGAGAAATGGTCAAGGCCCAATGCATATTTTATGAATGAAGGATTACTTCTCCTAGCCTGTGATTATTACAAGAATATGCATACAGTTTTAGTTGTGAATCTTCAATACCCATATTAAAAGTAACAGAACTGTTGTAGTCATAATTTGATACCAATTTCATTGTAACTTTTAAATTATCACCAGATCACTGTTACCAGTAATGGATTTAGATCATCCACTACCAAGTTTGAGCCCAAATATGAAGTGCTGCTCACAACATCTGAGAGCTGTAAAGTACAAAAATAAACACATAAAATTAGAAATTTAATCAATTGAAATAGATACTTCATAGACATTTGGAGGGAAATTGTGTTGGTTCCTAGGGACTTAGATTGATATCTATACATGGTGCTGTACGGTATGACCCTAATAGAGATAGTATTTAACGGATAGCTCAGTAACCTCCATTATGGTACTCTCACTGCATTTGATCTAATTTATTTGCAGTCAGCAAACTATCTATCTTTTTGGCTTCTAGCAAATCCTCAAAAAATAACCTAAAATCTTAGACATAACAGTGAATGACCTTTTGACTCCGTGACATACTCTTTTGCACTAGGTAGGAATGGAAGTCATTGCTGCAGAAGGATAGTCTCCACACCAAGATCCACTAAAACCAACAAGACGGGCAAAATTTTCAGTATTTTTTATTTTCCATTGATGTTTAGGAAAACCCTTTTCTTACTTTGGGATTTATTTTTTATCCTTATTTATAACTTCCTTGATATTATGGCTCTGGTTCAAAAAGGGCTCCAGATCAAAACCTTAATTCAAAATGCAGAACTGGCCTCCACCAAAATATATTGTGTTTAATTCTTTGGTTTCTTGTAAGGATAGGGATCAGATAGTCAAGATTAGTTTCAGGTACAGAATTTTTCAGTATCAAATAGGAAATCAGGAAATACATACAGAAATAGATTTTAACATATAAGATTAAACATAGAAGCTGTAACAGATTTAAGTTAAATAGATATAAGTTTCAGCTGAACAAAAGAACTAAAGAGATTATCTTCTGTTGAGAACAACTCCATGCCAAAGGGTGGGGGGAGGGGAAGGGAAGGCTTGAAGTTAATTTGAATATAAACTAATGTCCTTGTTCAGCTTCATTTAAAAAACATTAGCATTTCCAGCTCCCAACTTTAACAAAATGTCAATAATTCATTAAAATTAAATTACAATCACAATATTTTAATTTAGGTGAAGTGAGGGAATAAACACACAATCTGTTAATCAAAACTAATGTCACTCTCCTTTCCTCTGCAAAATTCTCCACACGAACAAAATTTTTAAAAAATATTGTCATATGCATTAGAATTTTGGAAATTTTCCAAATACTGGTAGTTCATGGTATATTTACCAGCTTCAGATATGACAGGTGGCAACAATATTTTCTTAGATTATTCAAATGATTATTCAATTATAAAACTGATCTGATTTCCACTAGCTTTATGTCCCATTTAACTCATAGTTATATGGGTGCCTCTGAAACCCACATAAGAGATGTTAAATAATAATTCTACCTAATGAAATTCTAATTGTTCTGCATAATATATTGTCTACACACTTTTTTACAGTGAAGAAGCCTTAGGGGGCTTTGTTTGTTTGCACGTTTGTCTATTTTTTCAGACACTTTCTACAAAGAATGAAAGAGAGGTGTTGATCCATGCCGCAGAATTCTGCAGATGTATAAGAATACAGAGTTCTACATTAATGCATGGACTGTGAATTTATCATTACACTGTTCAATTACCAATTCAATTATTATCATGTGCTGTAAGACAAACCTCACAAATAAAACATGAAACTTGGAGTAAAAACATGTGACGCTGGAACCAGTGCTGTGAAACTTCTCATCTGAAAGCTCCAAATATCTATTGTGAAGTTGCTGAGACTTTTCTGCAATCATTACAGTATGAAGGCTTGTGCTATGTGGAGGCTTTTTATCCAAGCTGGCAATAAGCAGTTCATAAACAATTCCAGGCATCAGAATTTTTCCTGTAATTTAAAAATAAGTTCCATTATTTGTTCAAATGGTTTTCATTTTCAGAAAGGAACAGTTTTAAATATCAGTTGCAGATATCAGAATATCAGTTGCAAGCACAAAAAAAAAACCCTGCAGTTCTTCATTAAAAACAAACAAATAACAAACAAACAGAAAGAAAGGAAAAAAAAATATTAGGGTTATCTTGTCCACTACTGTGGGAAATAATCACAATTAAACTACAGGGAAATTGTTTTAAGTATGGAACTATTGACCTGACGTGTTACTCTGATTCAGTCTGTTAGAAATGGAGTTCTTAAATGTAAAATACTATAATAACAAAGACAGAGGGAGGAGAGGAGAGGAGAGGANATTCTAGCCATTTTGTAGAAAGGAGACATATTTTAGACGTTCCCCACTAAGTGAAATTCATTCATAAAAATGTATTCTGTGGGGTTTAAATATGTGAACTAAGAATAAAACTGGTTTAATCTCTCCTGAAGAAATGATTATCAGACATGTAGAGATGGTCTTGAGACGGTTATGAGACTGTGTTCCATTACTGCTAAAGATTATCTAACAAACTCAGCCACCAGGGAAAAAAAACACGTGAGTACACATCTGATTACATACACACATACCTTCTTTTAATTTAAGGGGCTTGAACCTGTAATCATAAAGTCCGGTAAAAAGCTTTAATGGCTCTTGTGAGGCTGACCATCAAATGATGACCATCTCTGATGAGAAACTGACAGGGCTACTTGACTTCTGTCAAATAACATGATTGTAGAATTTTTCTCAAAGATGATTAAATGTTTTAGGGAAAGCAAGGTCTATGAGCTAAAATAAAGTTGATTCTTCTTTTCTTCTGAGACAGTTTAGAGAGAGATTATTGTGAAAAAAGACTGAGACATAGGTTAAGAGAAAAAGAAAGGTTAGGCATCTTTCTATATGGCATATATAATATAAATCTGCAGCATTAGTACAGTGCTAGCAGTTAATTTATTCCATAGTTGTGTACATTAAGATGTATAGTTTATTTGAAAAAAAATCTCCACAATTCTTTTTGTCTTTGGGGGTTTTTTTTGTCTTACCAAGTAAATTTGGATTTGAAATGAAAACAGACAAGATAGAGAAAATGTACTAAAGATATAAGGTATTTTATAATATACATAAAAAGCTATTTAGTGCATTTATATATAATAACTTAATAATAACTTATAATCCTTATTGAAGCTAATAAGGTACTATTTTTTACCTATGGGTAATGTAGTTTAAGTAGGAACAGTCATAAAGGACTTCTCACTATTATCATGTGACTTACGTTACAAATATAAGACTGTTGGAATTTATTTCTACTTAGGAACATAGAATCACCGGATCATGCAACGGTGTGGGTTGGAGGGGACCCAAGAGATCATCTAGTTCCAACCCCCCTGCCACGGACAAGGACACAATCACAACCTACATTGCAACCTAAATCACAACATTCTTCAGGGAAACCATGAAGAAATATATCTAATATATGTCATGCCATCAAAATAATTATAAAATCTAAGCACAAATTTTGGATTAGTATGTTTTTTAAAAAGCAGATTGAATTAAAAAATACTTTCTCTCTTTTTTCCCCCAATTTAAAAGCATATTTAAGCAGTAGTATTGCAGATATCTATTCTATTGGTGGTTCAATGTCCTAGCTGCAAATAATTTACCTAAATATGGTTAGAGATGAAAGCAGCATGCTTGCACTCCTGCATCTACATCGTGTGGTATTCTGCTGGTGTCAGCCTCTAGGTTCTCATTGCCAAGAGCAATTCTTTCTTTTTATTTTTCCTTTTTTTTTCCCCCTTTGGTTTAAGAACATGGGAAGTACAAACTATCAATTCTTCACAGGTACTGAGCAAACTGCCTCTAAAATGTTCTTTTAATAACTTCTTCAGGGAAAATAGCCTTTCAGTCAAGGATACCTCTAATTGTGTTGGATTTACTTGACATTTTCCTAGGATCTTAAGAAGTGATGAGGAAACTGAATTTGACAGTAAAGTGAAATTTTTGACATTTACTTGGTCTCTAGTGAAGTTAAAATACTGCTATTAAAGAACTACTACCTCTCGGAATGCTGCAATTATTTTTCTCAACATTTTTATATGCTGAATAAGAGATGCAGATATCCTCCTCTTACAAAGCTTCTAGCAACAAATTGTTTCTTTTTATTATAGAGAGGAATCATAAGTAATACAGATCAGACAATGGGAAGATGAGACATTGCTGAATTGCTGAAGCAGATGAATAGAATTAATCTTGAAATTATTCTCTGAAGAGAACAAGCAAGTAACTTTTAAATAAGCATCTGTTTCGCAGTATGCAGTTTCTAGTAAAATTGTGTAATTTATACAGTATTCCAAATTGCTTTTTCCTGTCTACTTTAAAGTTAAAGGTTGCAAGACTAATATAAAAGGAGCAATTCCTGTCAATTCTTGGTTTGAGATTCATTCTGTGGCACACAAGCCCAGATTTAAGACAGTGTAAAGTCAGGTCAGTTTTATTCAAAGTTATCAAGTCAGTTGACATCACTATTTTAATTTTCAATAAAGGCTAATGAGAAATTCCTCCAATATTTTATTTTGCCAATTACTTCCATTCCTTCTCTGTTTCTTCCATTTTTCCTCATTGTCTCAGGGATATGAGAGAAACATTCATATAGATGATTCTTAGACCTAACATTGTCAAAATTATTTTTACCATGTAGCTATGTAAGATATTTCCTCAAATGTAAGTTTATGCACAAACTACATGTCAGAGGAGTTACATTTACAGGGCTTCTCCCCACTATGCAAATTCAAATGGTTCTGTAAGGCACATTTCTGAGAGCATTTTTTCCCACAGATCTTATACTGAAATGGTTTGATGTCTGCATGCACTTTAGTGCCAAATTACAGTATTTTTTTTTTCTTTTGCATAAATGTCATGTCTCAGAGTAGACACGTGAAATAATTTGTGTATCTTTCAGTGATTGGCACAGTTTTATAGATGCTGAAGTACTGTCATATATCTACATTTCATAAGTGATCTCACATCCCCATTTATATACATTAGCAATTAATGGAGAAGCCTAAGGTTATAAATCAGCATTTCCTAAAGTAATGTCCTGTGAGATCAAATGCCCAGACTCTCCTATCTTTGGGCATGGAAGGTAGTTACAGAGTTAGACCTTAATACTCAGTTATCATGCAAAATGTCCGAGAGTTTAAAGATTTTTTTTATATATTTATTTTCAAAAAATCTAGAGATTTTTTGAAAAATTGTATTTTTGTAACAAAGACGGAAGAAAATGTTTACTTTGATAACATATTTGTTTGATAAATGGGAATTCTCTCAAATTTCAACAAGAAGGCACACTTTTAAAAGATTAAGAATGGTGGAAAAGATGCATTTTCTTATTTAGAAGACAATAGGCCAAATTACTATTTGTGATGAGCAAGTCCAGCTCCAGAGAAGGCAACATGGCTATTCCTGCTTACTTCTGCTGAATATGCATGTGTTCTTGCCATAATATCAGTGAAACTGAACACATAAAGATGAGGAAAAATCATGCTCATATTGCTTACTCACCATATTTTGTTTTATTGCTGTTTAAAATATGTTTCTTCACTTTGGAAAATAAGATTGTATCCTCCATGAATGATAAAAAGTCTGAATGGAAAACCAGAGTAGTTCTAACTAGTACATTTCACCACCTGAATGGGCTGTTTTTCTAAATATATAGAAAATGTCCCCAGTGATGAAAAGAGCTCTAATAACTAAAGTAATAGGTATAAAAGATGTCAGGATAATGTTAAAGTAGGACATTTTTAAATATTGGCATGTTCTGACAATGTGAAGAGATAAACAGGTGACGCAGTATGTCACACACACAGAAACACACACTCACACTTTGATTAGAAGGCATGAACTAAAACTCTACCTTATTTGAAAGTCTGACTCCAACATATAGTATCTCTAAAAAGGCCAGGGATTGGGGGAGAAGGTTGACATCTCTCCCCATCCAATTGGTCAGGACAACTGTCAATCAGCTGTCCATATCTCTAAGAACAGGAATGAAAACTACCTTGAAGTTATGACAAACATTTGCCGGTGTTTTCAGACCAGAGCGTGAGAAAGAACCCAAAACAAGAAACTGTGAAACAGAAGAGAAGGCTGAAAAAATCAGGGCAACAAACAGTGAAAAAGATGGTTGGGTTATTCTGCAAGCTCCATCACAAAACATGTTTCTAATACATCAGGCAAACACCTGCCAAGAATGGCATGGTATTTTCTTCAAATAGAGAGATGGACTAGATACCATCTGAAGGTTCCAAGGTAACTGCAAATATAAATTTAGAAGCAGTCTTTTTGTCATATTTTAAATAATGTTATTATTTATAGCTCAGTTCAGAGTAATTTTAAAAAGTTATATATCTTTAAAGATCAAACTGGAACAAAAAAACCTTATGGAACACTTGTGAAAATACTCTTGGATTTATCATGTAATCTTTGTTTAAAAATTAAACTCTTAAATGAAACAGTGTTTTGTGTTTATTAACAGATTTCAATTTGGAAATAAATAGAAATCTCATATAATTTTAAATAGTTTCTCTAGTTTTTTAAAAAACAGACAAAGATGAAAAATACTATGGAGGTTTTTAGGTTTGGAGTAATTAATAAGTTTAATAAACTACTGAAAAAACAAACATATATTTACAATCAATCTTAAATTTACATATAGTCAAACTAAAGAATGTTTTGACATGATATAACGTGAATAAAACTGAGTTCTCATTTTCAGTTTTTAGGTTTTTAACTTGTTATTCTGACACTGTGCATTGGCCCACTGCAATATTTCACTTTGTGTGAGGATAACTAATTCCTGCTTCAGGAGTTATGCCCATTAAAAGCAAAGAATGGCAACTTACATTCTGTTGAGAAATTTCTTGTGGACGTTCCTGTTACTAGATGATTAATTGCCTTAAAGATATTCCTCTGGGGAGGAAGTCAGCTTCTGGGAAGCTCCTTCCCAAGAAACCCCAATACTAACCTATAAGTGATATTACAAAAAGAAGTCAAGTAGCCTGAGTACCCATCACAGACTTAGCAATAGGATTTGGCTTGGATATAGGCAGCAGTTCTAAGTCCTTAATAAAAGGATTTGAAGCCATATCTCCAGTGCCTAGCTAGGTTCTGTGTAGGAGTACTTCAGAGAACAATATTGTCCAACTTCTTACTGAAGGTATTTCGTAGACAGAAATATGTGGACACTTGACTCAGAGGATGACTGTATGATATAAATTTAATTCAGTCTTAAAGCCAATCATTTGGTAATAAAGTTCCACAGCTTTCTGTTCAGTCTAGGTTTTTGGAACCGCATCTCTTACTAGAATATGACTGGTTGAGGTTTTTGAGATGGAAGAGACAAAGCGTATGGTTGCTGCGGTCACCCTTTTTTCAGATACTTGTGTTGAGTGTCTAACCTAAGAGACTGCAAACTGTTGAAGAAAGGCTACTATCATGCTTCAGTTTTTATTCTAAAGTCTGGCATTTCATACAGAGTTGTATCCATCACTACCTCTGAAACTTAAAACCAAGACCTGAAACAAGTATCAGAAACAGGATGAAAACCACGAACTACATCTCCATAATTTCCAAATAGAGTAGTATCCTCAAAATACTTTCCATGCATATATTGCAATCCTGAGACCCCCAACTATCCAAATTTTTACCCATCAGAATGGAGGGGACCATTCCTGAATATCACTGTCAAAGGAGATATATATGTCCTAAGTAACTTTAAAATTAAAAAAAAGCTAAATGTGCCTTTGGTGGTGTGTACTGTTGATGCCAACACTTAATACCTGTTGTCTCAATTTATTTGTGCTTTGCTGAGATATATGCTTTACTCCTTATTTTTTTATTACCCTCTCCATTTTCAATAAGAACTACCATAATTTATTACTAGATATGCAAAGACAGAACCTCATTTACTCCTGATAGAACTCTAGTTGCTAGGAATGAATAAACCACTGGTGTGGGATTCTATCAAACAATAAAATTTAATAGGAACAACATTATGGCACTGTAAAGGCTCCCTGCAGCTTCAACCAGTCCACGTCCACTTGGAACAGAACAATTCAAGAGTAATTTTACACTACAATCCTGTTGCAATGTACAGAACTCTATGTGCACAGAATTTTGCATGACAGCAAGAGGACTGCATCTTGGCCCCAGAGGCAACTGGTATCAACCACTAGTAAAAAATAGTTAGAAGAAGCCAACATAACAGTGGCTTTCTTATGACAATGTCTTCGTTTGCCAAACTGTACATGTTTTGCCTATAGTGTAAAAAGGTGGTTAATTGCACATTTACTTTCCTTATTCCTTTTATGAAAATATGTCTGAGCAGATGAAAAATCTACTGTGAAAAAATAAACAGTGGTTAGCCTGGTGGGCTGTTTTCACACAATTGTGTGGAATTTTCAGTAAGTTTCCATCGTTTTATATTTTTTCCTAATAAGTAAAATTATGTTACATTTTTTTTTCAGGAGGCAGAAATACACAAGGTACTCAAGACACTTTTATGAATCAGCTGTTGGTATTGCTCTTGTAAGTGAGAAAGATATTACAGGTTTTCTGTTTCTTTTTTCCTAATTCTCATGATTCAGAGACTTCAGGTTGAATTTTCATGTCAGAACTGTGCAAGAGAAAAGGCTTCATGCTTAAGAAGAGGATTAGAATTTTCTCCAAAACTTCTCATGGTAGAAGTCTTCAGTGAGATTTTCTTTTGTGCAAACTCATGTAAATTTCTGCCAATCTAAACCTCTTTTCTTATGCAACTTTAAAAGAGAGTCTGTATATGAATAATTGAGAACAAACAAGAAAAAAAGCCAAATCTGACAATAAGGATTATTTTCCTCACAATATATTTTAAGAAAGTCTCTTAATGAAATGAAAACGTGTTGTATAAAACTATATTTTAATCTTAGCAGTATCAATGTATTAAATTCTGTTTATGCATTTATAGATACAATTTTATTACACTTTTATTATGATTCTTATTTTCAAATCCTAATAAAAATTATAACCCACAATTCATTCTTCATCTACTTACTTATTATCACGGAAAAAGAGAACTGATTATTTGGAGATTTATTTGCTGTTCAGAATTATTCAGTCTAATTTATACTAGTACATGCCTTGATCACAAAGTGCTCCCTGTGGTTTTACTTTTGCCATGAGATCCATGATTTATTATTTGATCCTGTAATTTGCCACCTGGATCACATGCTTTGCAATTGTTGCTTGGATGTCCTAAACTTTGGTTGGGAAATTTCACTTAAACATCTGAAAAAAGTAATAGTGTGATTAAATTAATAATACCAATAGGCCTGAGTTTCATGTCCCGAAAACACACAAAAAAAAGCCCTTTCCTTTTGTGGTATAAAAGGAATATTGATATGGAAGTCCATTTCATTAAATTAGTATATTTGCAGTAGATATACTTTCCTTATTTAAAAACTATATACTTGTAATGTAATCTCTGACAAAGAATCTATTCTTTTTTTTCATGACTAATTTAAAAACAATTGTCAATTTGATAAAGAAAATATGAAGTTACTGACCTTTTAATAAAAACTGCAATTAGCATATAACCTTGAGGACAAATATTCTGTTTCTATGAAACTTTTTGATATGAGACTAAAATTTTCCCTTATAGACTACCTTGACACAGATAGGTACACATACTTTAAAAAATATATTCTTCATATTCTCATCTTAATGTGATATTTTAGTATCACTTTTTCAGACAACTATTATTTTCTGTAGTTTTCAGATTTTCAGTAACTAAAAAAAAACCCCCAGCAATGTTACCTATCTATGCTTTTTCCATATGATATTGTCCTGAGGTGACTTTATGATGCTTGTATCTCCAATTGTCTTTTCTGTTCATGCTGTATGTTAAGTTCTGTACCTTAAAGAGTAAGTAACCTGTGATAAGTAAACAGCTGTGTTAATTAACCAATACAGTCTTGCCCCTGATAAGTAACAGCTGTATCCAATAAGGATGAGTGATATAAAAGAGGGGGGCTTAGCTGGTAAGGGGAGGGTCATTGTGGAGAAGCCTGGACCACCAGAGGGACTCATAGGAGACTGAGGGTGCTGAGCTACCCACGGCAAGAACTTTCTGGATTTACCACCTCACTTCAGAATGATGAAAGGTTTTATTTTTTCAGATTAATCATTTTTTATGCTCTTGGGCACTTTCTTGGTTAAATAAATAGTTTTTTCCACTTTTCTCTGAGGAATGTTCTTTCCCAGACTGGTTAGGGGAGGGGCTGTGTGGGATTGCTTTCCAGAGGGATCCCATTCAGGGATTCTCTCACAAATTTGCCCTAAACCACGACAGATATGTAAACTACAAGGCAAAAATTTTTTTCCTCTTGAAATCATCTATAACTTTTCTATTGATGTGAGCAGAAAAAGTATTCATACAATATCTTTAAATTAATTTCTAATTTTAGTCAGGTAGTGTTACAAGCAGGCATTGGTGATGCGCTGCGACCTTCTCAGAGAGGCCTTTAGCAAGATGTCCTGATGGTACAGGCATGCTTACAGCCACTCAGCTGCCCTAAGTGATTTCTAGCTATTTTAGCAGTAAGCCACTCAGGCAACACAGGACAGAGAAGGCGAGATGGAGTCCTCTTGTCTTCCAGGAGCTTTTATTCTTCTCCGGGGATCCAGGGACAAAAGAACCAGAGAGCCAGGGACTTTATAGGGAAGCCAGGGGCTGGGGTTACATAACTTGGCCAACGGGGTGACGGATTGAGAAAAGGAACAATCAACAGGGGAAGAAAGGAGGAAGTAGGGCAAGAACCAAGGGGGTACAGAGGGTTAACATATCAAATCTGTAGCCTTCTGGGGGAACACACTTTGTTCATCATGAGCAGGAGAGCAGTCTTTCTAGGCTTCTCCCTAAGGGGACTGCCACGACTCTGAAGCCTAGGGGCTGCTCTCTCTGCAAGGGAGAGCATTAGGCTCTACAGCCTCTTGAGGTTTAACACCCTCCACAAAGTAGACTTTTTTTTTTTTTAATCAAGCTGAAGTAACTATTAGATTAGAACTAACAGTCATATTGTACTGCTTTCTGTTTTCTTTGTACTAATGTATAGGCTAAGGCACATAAAAGAAAATCACAACTTGGTTACACACCAACAGTGGAATTTCAGAGTGCCTAAAGTATCTTTCTTCCACTCTTCAGAAGACATACTTTGTTCTGCATTAAATTTCACTTTTCTGCTTGTCTGAGTGAATATTCTACTCTAACTTAATTTTACTACTTCACTCATCAGAGATGATTTTCACATTGTGTTCCCAGCAACAAGAAGTACTAACTTCAATTGTTAAAAGTCCTTATTTTATATCCTTTCAGAAAAAGTTATAGACTTATGGAGGATGCAATAGTTCAGACTGTAGCCTTCCTTATAATCTTTTACTGTGCTATAGAGAGTATATAGATTATGAAATCCAAGTTCTAATGCCATAAAATAAAAGGATGTCAGTACAAAGTTGCAATAGGCATGTAGAGACAATTGCAGATGACTCAACAAAGATTTTCCAAACCAAATATGTTTGGTTCAATGTATTTTCAAATAGTTATGACACAAAACATTTTAATTTCTGATTGTGTTTTGCAGAGCCTGCTGGCTATTGCTGCCTGCCCTAACATAGTAGGAATACAACTAATAGAAACTTCTGGCAAGTGTATAAAAATAATGAAGAGGCTTCAGATGTTGCATTTTCCATAAATTAATTCCCTGTAACCCATATGTGTTTTCTACAGTTCAACAAATCCTTTAAAAGATCAAAACTTTAATTTAAAATCAAATAGTATAACAATTGCACATTTTCTTGTTGCCCAAAAACTATTGATTTCTTTCCTTCAGCAGTTACTTTCTTCAAAATAAAATAATAACTTATGTTTGCTGAATTTCAATTAGATCCAAGAAAGAGAATTTACCAGGGGAGATATCTGAGAAACCCCATGCATCTTTACGACTCAGACTTGTTTGAATACTTCTGTTCGCATTGTCTGCTTACATTAAATCTGCCCTCTGGGTAAGATCAAAATAAATAAGAAACGCAAATATGCATTAAGTTTTGTGTCACTGGCTTACTTTTTTTTTATCATTTCTATAGACATTTCAAGTGAAATTTTACCCAACAGAATAAGACATTTTACAAACAGGTGTTAGATAGAAATTCTGTGTCGGAAAGGGATGTGTGTACTATCCAGGGATTTGGGTTCAGTTTGGGAATTTTTTTTTTTTTTATGATACTTATGGACACTTCATGTCTTCTTACATAATTCTGCATTTTGCCAAAATTCAAAGCATTCAAACCTTTGCTCTTTCTCTCTTCCATTTATGATCAGGAGGAGGTTTTAGTAAGACCTTCCACAGACTTTAAGCAACAGTTGTTGTGGTACAGATGAATTGAAGCCTAGGCTTTCACATTCTCATCTTCACTCTACCTTGACCTTGCATCAACCAAGTATGCTGATCTATATATTAACTCCAATACAGAAAAATTGACATGGTTTCCCACAATTTCTACTCACAAACACCTACACATAGAATTAATCTTTTGGGTTTTTATGATACCTTTGTCTATTAGCGAGGGAAAAAATTATATGCTATGTGAGTTGATTACAAAACCTGAACATTTGAGGCTCCCAAAGAAATTAAGTTTTGTTGTTAAATAATATCATTGCAGACACCTTGCTGTTCCTTCTAAATTTTTCTGCAACTTATTTGAACTGGAAATAAGGGAGCATTTTCCTTCTTAACAAGCCCAAACTAAAAATAGCTTGTTTAGGACCCATATCCAGCATCAGGGAGAGGACTCCAGCTCTCATATGAGCATCTGAATGAGGACAGGTGTTGTAGTTTAGGCATGGCATTCCCCAACTTTGTGTTCCCACTGAAACACCCCAGTGATACACTGCACGCTCTCTTCTCCCCATCCCTTCCCTCAGCAGCAGGATGGAGAGGAGAATGGGAGACACAAAGAGGTAAATACCACAGATTGAGATAAAAACAATTTACTAGAAGCATCAATGAAATAGGAAACTAAACAATACAAACAACAATGCAAAAAATGCACAAGTGAGTGATTCACATGAGTGCTCACCACACAGGACTCTGTGCTACCCAACTGCACACTTTAGCAAACCAGGAAAAACTCAGCTCCCCTCCATCCTCTCAGTGCAGGGCATGAGGCAGTATCAAATAAGCCCAGGATTCTGGCCATGCCCCTCCTGGCTGCTGTAAAAGTTAACCCTGTCCTGGACAAAACCAGAACAACAGGTGGGTATTTCCTACAATTTCAGGTATAAATATTTCAAAATGTATGCATGTGTTTCAGGTGGTCAGCCTTCTTTAACGGTCCAGTCATTCCTCTCCTTATTTGTATCTGACAAAGTTAATCTAGTAGCCAGAACTTATCCATCACAGCATGAAGTTCTACTGAAGCAAACGATATCTTCCTTAGCTCAACTCCCCAGTCCAGAAAAGAGACATCTTTGGAGAGATACCTGTCTAAGCTTCACCAAAAGAGTGTGTTTTGGATTGAATGTCATTAGTTTATGCAGGCTTTATCATTGCTGATTAAGTAGAACATTTTCTTATTTTATATACTCTCTGTCAGAGACCTACTACATTTAAAGCAAAGGAACATAATAATTTGAAGAACGTAGTGTTAACATATAAATCAGCATACTGGTAGAGAGACTTGTACAAAAACTTTAAAAACAATCTTTTAACAGTTATAATGAGGTTTACAATGGATTTTACAAAAAAAAAAAAAACCCACAAAAAACCACCCAAAAAACTAACTAACAAAAAAAAAATCCAGGTTGTAAATATAGAATTTTAAACAGAATTAGCTGTGATATTCATGTAACTGGGAAAAAATCAATAGAAAAATATGTAGCACAACATGCTTTTCCGAGTCTTTCCATATGCCTTAAAATTACATTCTTATAGGTATAAGATGCCCTTACTATGGTTCCTGTTGGTGCTTTACTCCCAAATTCCTCTGCTCTGGAATTTGATTTTCACAAAATTTGACAAGCATGCAAAGTTACTGCATTATAAAGACAGTAAGAGGAAGGACCCTGTAGGATTGGAGCCCCATGAGATAAGGTTGTTCTATCGTCTGTTAATAATGTTGGCAAAAAAGGTAAAACCCAAGTAACTCAATTTCACTCTTCTTGTGGATTCACTGAAAGCTCTGTGATTGATCAGGAGGATTTGTATAACTCTGATGTAAATGGAAAGGGAAACACTACAGGTCATATCCTGGGGATCAAGTTTAGTTGCCTGGAGCAAACTTTCACACCATTTGAAAGAGATGCTTAGCCCTGGTGTTAGCCAGAGGACACCGGGAGCGTGTGACTAGAAAACACAGAACTGCAAAGCCCCCTGTTCCTCAGCAGTGCAAATGAAAAAAGTCAGAGCAGACAAATGCTGGGCCTGCAAGGTCGCTGGACCTTGGCCTTGAATCAGGAAATAATATTAGAAAAAAAGTAAAGGTTTTAATGCACAAACTGTTCAAACAGGACTGTCTTTTATAGTAAGAAAGGTATTTCAGATATGTTCACTATGAACTTTAAGGTAACCAACAGAAATGCATCATTAGGCAAGCTGAGTATAACCAGTGGAACAACTGAAGGATATGGCAGTGAAAGGTATTGGTTTAGATAAAATTGCTATTTACAGCTCCATTAATCAAAGATTTGTCTGAAATCTTAGGTGTTAAAGTCATTGGCCCCATATCAATCGTCAAGCACATGGCTCCACTTAAGCAGGACATTACATTACATCAAGCTTAGAGGAAGATGGTCAGCAACCAAGAAAAGACTGAGGTAAAGAATTCCTAGTGATCATTGTGTCTTTAAGCCTGCTCTTGCAACATGTGAATTTTTTTTTTTCTCATGGCAAAAACCAGCTTATACACAATACTCTGAGCATAGGGGGAATGGTAGAAAAGCATCAATCAGATGAATAGCAGACTGTCATAGTTTAAAACAATTATACAGGCTGGCAGGCTCCAAAATTAGTTACCTTCTTTTTAGCTTTAACCACCCCCTTTTCACCAATAAGGAGAGACAGAAGCGAGAAGATATAAGTGAAAAAAAAACCCAGTTTACTATAACGAAAATAGCAACAACAAAGGTAACAGCAAAAAACTACTAGACACAAAGCTACTGATATAATGTTCCCCCGGGAACAATGAAAACAAGATTGCACAGAAGACCACCCCTACTCCCAAGATGGTGGCCAACATAGAATCCTGTGTGGCCCAGAGGAGAAAGACCTGATGGCAGAGAAGCCTCATACTTTGGATTATGTGGCCAAAAGAGAGAACAAAGGAAAACAGCACAGGAACAGAGCCTCTGAGGTTCCAGAACTCCCTCCTCCACCAAACAGCAATCAATATAGCACAGAGAAAAACCAAAAATACGGAGGAACAAATTTTTGTCCAAAATGAGTCAATGCTGTCAGGCCTCTGAAAGAAACTTCCCAGATGTTGTAGCACTGACGCCCCCTCAGCAGCTGGAACTTGCAGGGAGAGGGTCCAAGTTCCCAGTGTGGTGCAGAGGCTGTGGGCAGCAGCTGGAACTGGTGAAGTGGGTTCCCCCAACCCCCCAACAAATGGCAGGTGGCAGCAGCAGTGAAGGCATTGCAAAATTCTTCAAAGCCTAGGGAGAACAGAAGAGCTTCTGCCTTGTGCCACTTCAGCTTCTCAGGCTGTGACCTGGACACCTGCCCAAAGCAACCTCCCTGGGAGCCCAGAGAGAACAAAAGAGTTTGTGTTCCTTATTTTTAAAGGGACGTCACATCTCCTCCTTCCTATGAACTGGATAAAACATTCCAGTTCTGCTTCAGCCCTGAGTCTTTAAGGGATGGTAAAACAGATTGGATGATGTAGAAAAAAATGCAGAATGCGTATTATTGGTCACCTAGACCACCTAGGAAGCAGACATAAATAGAAATGTATATCTGGCTAAACCCCTAGCTAGATTCAAACAAACAAAACGAAAAAAAAAGACATACCGAGGAGATCTGGAAGGTAGGTAAACCATAGCATATAGGAATTCAAAATATATGCAAACATTATAGTGAAATCTTCCATGGGCTTCCTGGGAAATGTAAGGCACCGTTACAGCTCTGGATAAAAGCCAGCTCTACAGTGTGTCAGACAGAATTAGAAAAACCAAGAACCAACCAGCCTTGAAAGACACCATTTTATATAAAGATCTGGAAAAGTACATAGGGATTTTGACAGGGCTTTAGAGGGTCTCACAATGAATCCTTATAAGCAGCAGGGCATTTACAGCTTCAGCTAGGGGAGTTGGAGCACATGGAATATCGGGAAATCTGAGAGAACTGGGTTTAGTCAGCCTGAAGAAGCATGAGCTAAGGGGACACCTAATTGTTTCCTTTTACTACATTATGAATGCTCATAAGAAACACAGATAAAACATTTATCGGAAGTGCAAGCAAAAGAGTTGGAGGCAAAGAAAAATTGCAGTAAGGGAAATTCTATTTGAAAATAAAGAAATTAATGTTCACAACGATGCCAGCCAAATGCTGGAATGGGTTGTACAGATGGGATATGGAATTTTCACCCTTGGAGGTACTGAAAACTCAGCAGTATGAGGCACTGAACACCCTCATCTGTCTGTCTGGAACTAAATTTGAAGCGGTCACTGCCTTGGCTTCCAAAAGTTCCCCCCCCCAGTTTAATCTATCTCTGTTTCTCAGAAACACAAGGGTAAAAAGGTGAAGATGCAAAGAAAGTATTAAGTGTTAAGAACCATATGTGTTGAAATAAGTAAAAGTAAGAAATAAACACAATGAAGAAACACCTAGCTAAGGAAAAAAAAAAAAAAATAAACAACAAATTCTTAACCCTGAGATTAGCTCAGTTACTTAGATCATGGTGCCAACAACACCAAGGCTGGGGTTAAATCCCCATATGGGGATTCATTTAAGAGCTGGACTTGATAATCCTCATGGGTCTCTTCCATCTAGGAATATTCTCTGATTCCATGTCTACACATTTCAGAATACCTTTTAAAGGAATTGTTTAACCCACTTACAGGATAGATTTTTATGTCAAAATAGACCTTTAGATTTTCTTTTAATGGAGCTCAGGTAACATCAGTATTCTTTATCTACAATTCCTAACCTTCAAGTCAAGATTGTCAAGATTGTTGAGGACTAAAGAGTACTTTGGAAATATTAATGACTACATCTGTAAGTCATCTCTTTAAAGAAGATGGTGTTAACCTTTGTAAGGCAAAGGTTCCCCTCCTTCCATGTGCAGACTTTCACTTCTATTTCATAAACTCACACCCTTCCTCTCTCTGTCTCCTGTTGCAGTGTTGTATGCCTGTATCTAAAATGCTCATGCCCTCATATTCCTGGACTCACATGAAGCTTACTAGATAACAGTCACAATTGCTAATAATTTAAACAGCCAATAAGATTAAGTAACCAAGAAGAATTGTTCATATAAAAATTAGGCACAAAGCTTGGTATCCAGTGAGAATATACAACCTCTGCACTCTCAAAGAATTTTTCAGTCACTCGCATCAGCATAATAAGCAAAAGCAGCCAGCAGGGAGACTGATAAAATTCACAAAATATGAAGAGGATCCCCAGAAAAAAAACACTCTTCTGTGGGGATCATAGTACATATATTTCCAGTGGAACATTGTAGAACATTTTCTTTTCTATCTCTTTTGTTTGAGTTGGTGGAAGTTTTGCCATTGGCTTGGGTTTAGTTTTGGATTTTGAGGGTTTTTTTTGTTAGTTTGCTTTGTTTTGCAAGGGATTTTGTTTGATTTGGTTTGCAGGGGGGTTTTTTTGTTGTTTGTTTTTTTTTTTTCTTTTGGTTTTTTTTGGTTGTTTATTATTATTATTATTATTTGTTTGTTTGTGTTTTGGTTTGGTTTGGTTTTCTGGGGGTTTGGGGGGGACTGGCCAGGGAGGCAGCCCCTAAAACTAACCTAGACAGTTAGATTCAATGCCTACCATCAAGTGTTGAAATTTTTGGTCTTCTCCATATCTCCTTCTTTTCTATAAGAGTAAGAAATAAATTTGTGTTGAATAAGCAAATACTGGAGGAACTAATCAACTATCTTTAACATTTTATAATTGTTGTTTGAGAAAGACTAAATAAGATTAGATCAAAGAGATGAGTTAAATGTCCTTTGCACAGATGTTGGTCTATCTTGAGTAACTATAAACTTTCTAGAAACTTGTTCCATACCCTGATTTTCCTTAGAGCTGTGCATTTATTATTTAACATGAAATTTAAAAAATCCTGTTTCTTTTTTTTGTAATCTTTAGCCTGACCTCTTTCTGAAATAAATTTCAGTAACAAATGGCAAAATTTTTAATTCAAAAAATCTTATGCTCTTAATGAGTGCTTTAGAGCTTAAGAGAGTGAATATCTCCACTGCCACCTTTACAGCTAAAAAAGAGATTCACCCAGTCAGCATGGGGATAATAAAAAATACTAGATTGATTATTGTGAGCATAAGACACACCATATGAATCGTATATTAAAAATATGTGCTAATATATGATTCTCTTTTTTATGGAAATTAATAACAATTAGAACTGAAGGAGTANNNAGAAGAGAGGGGGTGTTTTTTGGGGGGGGGGGAGGGTGCAGTTTATCAAAGAGATTATTTTTACAGATGGCTTAGTAAACTGCAATAGAAAATACCATTTCACCACCATTTCAGAAAATCTAATGTAGAGACTAACTATTCTTATTTACCAGCCATAAGGTTTCATCTTGCTTATTGTTTTATAGATTGAATATTTGCCTTGCATTTTTTAGAAGAGGTACTGCTTTCCACTTCACTTGCAGTAAGTTGTACTATTATTTTTGGACATCCTCAAAGTTTATTGCTATTGAATTCTTATATTATTAATCTAGAGAGTTTTTGTCTGCTTGGGGGTTTTTTAGACTCTGAGGTACATAAGAAGTGTCTCATAACTGCAGCATTTCTGATTCTCTTTGTAGCAAAAAGAAGGATACCTGGAACACCTGCTAACTAGGATGGTCTGCTTGGCCATGGACTGTTTTCAGACTCCTGAACTAAACATATTTCCATCAAAAAGATTTTACAAATTTTGATGTAGAAAAATAATTCCCCTGGACTTTTAAAAACAGAATTTCAGGGGCCCTTGCAGGCCCTTCCTATTATACAGCTTAATATATAGCTTGGTAGCTTAGAGACACTGTGGTGCCCAAGACCTTCAGGCATTCTACTTACCTGCAAGAGCTTTAAAATAACTCAGGAATCCTGCACCAGCCCGAAAATATCACAGCTCCCACAAGCTGGACATATAATTGAGAGAAAAACATGCATGATTTCCACAGAACTATACTTAGCCATGATCTTATTTCAAAAACGTACACATATGTTGTTCATCCTATACAGATATATACATATACATACATACATATATATATATATATATATATATAAAATATTGACTTATATTTAATAAGGATGATTATTTCATATCCATTTATGGGCATTTTGTTTCTGTCAAATGATATCTCTTGCATATAGACAAATCAAACAGAATAAAAAATCAGATTTTTAAATTTACACGCTTGCTCAAATTTGACAGACCCCGCTCTGATGCAATAACTTAGACTAAAACATGTCTATTCTTGAAAGCTGCTGTGAGTTTTCTACCCTTGTATGTAACAATTTACAAGAACTGCTGTATGACTTTTATAGGATATAGTTCAGTGATCATATTTCTGCCAAAAATGCCATTCAAGCCTCAGGCAAGGTTGTATCTGCTCTTAACTTTATCTTTCCTAACACTGGCATAACTCAGCTCAATCTCTCTTCCATGCCGTGGTGCCAGATCAATGCTAAGTGTCCCCTTTCCCTTCATTTTTCCGTACTGATTTTGTGCATTAGACTGCTGTCCAGATGAGCCTGGACTCGCTTGAAGCTCAGTGAGTCATTAAAATCTAAGACATCAGCATGAGCCACACAGAACACGAGGCACATCTGCTGAATAATCACATTTTGAGTTCAACTTTGTGAACTTGCCTTGGGTTATTGCAAATCATGGCTCTTGATTATGAATAATGGGAATAGAAAGAGTTGTCTAGATGATACTAGTGTAGCTGAGATAAGCCAATACACTCATAGATTTATTAGTGTAGTCAGTCAAAAGGTCAACAGAGAAAAGAAAGCAGGATACATAATGGTTTTTCAGTCTGGAAATTCAACCCACATCATCCTGCTTCAATGTATCTCTTCTCCATTCCAGAAAACCTGTTTCCAAACTGGGTTTATTAACACCGGTCAAAATGTCAGACAGTATGAAACAAACCATTATGTCGACAAGACACTTCAGCATACAATAAGCCAAGTTAACCAGCAACAGCTTATATCAGTCCTATTGGCTTCTCATACTCTGGCAGCTGAGTCCATCCCTGAATGACTGTTTAAGTGAGTTTTCCCCCAAAAGTACAATCCTAATTGTATAATACATGAATTCAGGGCACTTTAGAAGCTGGTGCTCTGGCTGTTAAATCAGTTATCACACAGATGTTGAAATAATAGGGTGAACATTTGAAAAGAAACAGTACTCCTAGAAGCTGGAAAAATCAATAGAAAGGCTGCAAAATGCAGTGTCCGTTGTGTTTTTTTTTTTTTCCCAAACTTGAATGTTTTCATATTTAAAAAAAAAAAAAAAAGCAATGGTGTAATTTAAGTTTTTTCAAATTATTTTACCATTTTATATGTAAACAAATGCTAATGAATTTGGTCACATTTTATTTTTAAATTATGTTATGGTGTCTGCTGGACTCTGCACACATTTCTAAGTCATCATTTGTATTCTTGTTCTGTTGAGAGGAGTTAACAAATCTAATTTAGCCTGGAGCAATTGTTTCACTGTTCCAGTTCAGTGAGAAGTTTTAGGTTTGGAAACTAAATTAGATTTTGGGAAATATGAAGTCCAAATACTGAATATAACAAATGATCATTTTGTAGTACACAGCTATCTGGTAAGAAAAGCTCTGAAAAGGGTATTCTAAAAGTATCTCTATATTTCAAACCAAAAAAAGCCCAAGTCTGATCAGTATCACCAACTCTCTCTATAACAAAACATCAGGATTATAACTCTTGGATAATTTACTGGAGCTATTGGTTAATCATGAAAACATAATGTATTGAAACTGTATTTATAGTGTTTGCATAGGTTGGTTGTTTTATTCATTGGTTGAATTTTGGCAGAGATGTCAAAATCATTTGTTAGAATAGTACTTTCTAGAAAGGTTTACTAGGAAACATCTTTATAGAAATTGCACAGTGAATATAAAATGCATTATCAAGTATCAACCTCTCTTTATCAGAAATTAAACCAACTTGTTTCACTTGTTCACATATGAAATATCCTGGTGAAATTCTGCATTGAGACAGAGGGATTTTTTTCATCGGCTCATACAATTTCCTAAGACATTCGATCAGAAGTTTTCAGGTACTTTCTAAAAAAACTTTGAAAATAAAAAGCAACAAGTGAAGGATGAAAATTGTCTGCTTCCTACTACACTTCCAAGAGAGTGTTTTATGGTCTTAGATGAGATGTAAAAAGACATCAAATTAATTGGTACCAAAAGTTTAATATTGGCTTAGTAATGACTCACTGGAAATTGTGTTCAAATTTATATTCTGCAATCTAAGTAAAAATGATAAAGTGCATAACTGAGGAAAAATTAAAGGCTTGATATGGTGGAGATTTTCAGTCTTATAGTCAATCTGAGGGAATGATAGAATACTGTCTTTCATAAGTTGTAAATATCTAACTAAACTATCAGTCAAGGATGTGGGAAGTTCCCTTTTTGAGTTCCTTATCCAACCACTATAGGCCTGAGCAAAAACATCCTCTGCAATGGAACTGTGTATCTGAAGGGGCAAAAATATTTTATAAAAGGATTAAAAATTGTTAAATACTAAAACATTTGTTTCAGCAGTGAGGCTCAAACCATCATAGAGAGTGCAATTTTAAAATAATAAAATAGGTTTAATTTGTTTGATTAGATTTTGATTGTTTACTTTTGTTTATTTTCCCAGAGAGTATTCTCCTAAATTAAATGCAGGGTACTTGCAAGACCTAAGGAAAAGGTCATTTATGTTCATGCACAGAAGAATATATCTGCTGCAAAAGCTTATGATAAATACCAGTTATAAGATGAGGAAGCAATCTTTTCCACAGGAAAAGTCCTTGGCATGCATACCTCCAGATTAAAATATATTAAAAAGATAAATAATAATGACTATAATTCCAAAAAAGCCTTGACTTGAAATGGGGGGCAAGGGGGGTTAAGGTTGATTCAAATGTTCCATTGGTGATGAATGAAACAATTTGTTCGTTTTTTCTTTGTACTGAAGATCCCTGAAACTTAATCCTACAGTTTCAGTTATTTCAGAATTATTAAGCCCAGAGAAGTGCAGTCATGCTGAAAGTGGAATTCTAGAAGTTAATAAGTGGTATTAAGATTAAGAATTATATTTGCATAAATCAGTAATCATATGAGATAGTTAATGTTATGTGAAATTTTAAGGAATTACTCTTTCTTTGCTGTGGAATTGCCAAATGTGTACATTAGTTTTGAAATACAGCCTAAGCATTGACGGTCTCACTAAAACTGATTCTTGACTCCAAAAACTTCAACATCTTTCCTATTTTTAGGAAGAAGCAGGATACTATAAGTATGGCCTACAATAATTTCATTGGTCTATCATGTTTGAAAAATCACAGCAAATAGACAAAATGCCCAGTACGGGAGAAAGGGAGTGCCATACTCATTTTTGAAGGATAATAAGGAGGACCCTGGGTAATACTCACCAGTCAGCTTCACCTTTCTGTCCTCTGAGAACATGGAATAGATCTTGCTGGAAGATGTACCAAAACATATGGAAGACAGGGAAGTAATCAGAGACAGTAAATATGGCTTCACCAAGGGCAAATAATGCCAGACTGATTCACTGGCATTTTCTGAGCCTTTAATATTTGGAGTATTTTCCAGGTTTTGGATGCAAGTGCTTATCCTAAGGGATTGCTACCTAAGTTTCAGGATGGATTTTCACGTTGACTTGTATGACCTTTTTCCTAATAGGAAGATGATATGGTAAGGAAAAGGGCAAAATTATACATTCAGTAGGTCACTTGAATTACATCAACAGGGAACAAAATCTTGGGATACAAAATTATGTGCACAGTTAGGGAAAGCCCTTGAAAGTTACTGGCAAATTCATGACAGTAATTACCATCCTACCTTCAAAATATTTAAACTTTTAAGGTCCATTTTTCAGAGGAAGAAAAATTGGTTTAAGTTTTAAAGAAAATGATGGAATTCTTCTATTAGAAGTCAGCAGACATTATAATAGTTCCACTGGAAATGAACTTGGCCCATTGTGCTTTTGCCTGGCTTAAAGGCTAGACTACTAAAAGCCAAAAGGTCTATTTTTGATCAGAATCAGACTTTGAACCTCATACACTTCTGTTAACTTCAATGGATTTACTGTATTTTTGTATAATGGAGATTAGAATTTGTCTTGTGGTCTGAATGTAATTTAAAAGAATTATGCAGAAAGACAAGGCAAGTAAAGCTCCTGTCAAAAGGTTAGAAAAGTCAATACACAGAGCAGAAAATGAAGTAGTAAAACGTGTATTAAGACCCCCAAAAGTTAAAATGTCATTTTCATATGGAGGAGAGGAATTTTACTGAGAAACTGTGTTATGTAGCACAAGCTATCTGTATGAATATGCAATCAGCTTCATAACTGTTGGAAGATTGTGGTGCACAGTTGTGTAATGTAGAACTTTTCTGCACCCTTGGAGTAAGTCTGGCCCTCTGAGTTACTCTCTTTTAATTTGTAAAAGTGCTGAAAAAAGACTCCAAGGCTCCCTTTCCACTAAAACATAAACCTTTAGTTTTCTTTGCTAACCATGTATTTGACAGTCAAGTCCTTTTGCTTAAATGAAATTAGTGATATTCTTCATTTATTTTCCTTTCTGTAATTGCAATTGATTTTTTTTTATTTCAGTTAAAGACATTTATGTATTATGTGGAAAGTTCTATTATGAAATTATTTTCTTAGAATATAATTCTAATGTTACCCAAAAAACTACTGCTATCTTGAACTTTCAAAATTTTTTACATATTTTCCTAAGTATTTATGAAAGTGCACCCTTATTTCAAATAAGCTGGGGTTTTTTTCAACATTTTCAAATGGATTTAAATTAGGTATCAGAACTTAAATGCAGTCAATGACTCAAAAATATTAGTAACAAAATGCATGTGACATTAATTTTTAATTACAACAGTTATCCTGACTGGACTGATAACACAGTTATTTTTTATTTGTGTAAGGTGAATGAATCATATTGTATTTATTGTATAAAGCTCAGATTTCAGATACAATTTAAATCTTTATCTCATTTTTATATGAGACTGTCTCTTTTTAAATCTAACAGCTGGCAGGAGAGTCTAGTACTTAAAGCACTGTCTACATGTGAGTATTATTCTCTTTTTTTATTTCAAAAAGAACAGAACCCTCTCTACCCTCTGATAGCTCTAGAACTCAACAGGATAAATTGTAGCTGTTTTAATTCCTGAATGATCTTCACTTTTGGTAAGTTATATCAGCTAGAGGAAAGCCTCTATATTCTAGGACATCCTTAGAATAGGCCATGAGTTCCCATCATGGAACCTTCAGGAACTCAGTTAAATTAAGAAATCTACATAAAATTTATTTCCAGTGGAAAGGATTGTCCTCTGAAATACATAATTCTAGTTTTCAAGATTGCTATTAAAATAACACAGAACTGTGTGCCAAGAAGGCTTTAGGGCTAGCAATCAGGGAATTTGTCTGGAACCACTTGATTTAATTAAAAGTGTTTTTATGAGATACATTGCATGGTTTCCATGGATCATCACATTTTTGTGGCTTTTATTGAACTCACCATCATCAATTTCAATGAAATTCACCTCATTGTTGATTAGACTTATTATCAGTATTTTCAAAGATGTCTCCATTGTTACTTCTCAACATATTCTGAACACCGAACAGAAGGTCAAATATCAATTTATCTGAAGTAGTTGCCAGAAATGACACTTGCAGTCTTGTGAAAACATTGAAAATTTCATAATGAAAAGGTCATAACATGTTATCAGACACCTTGCAGAGGGAATCAAAACCAATTAAATTTTAGTTTAAAAAAGAGATGAATTGAATAGTAATATTACTATATCCAAGGATACGCAGATTTTCAATACCAGCATTAAGTAGCAATATTAAATCAAAACTAATACACAGACTGTGGTCTTTCTTCCAATCATAGGATTCTTATTTATGCCAAATAAGAAAGACACTAAAGAATATAATTCCTGGAACATTAAATTGGAAGGGACTGCAAGGATCATCTGCTTCATCGTTTCTTGTGAAAAGTAGTTTAGAGAAGATGGCCCAGCATCCCACCTGAATATTATCTGTTCAATGCTGGGGAAGTGTCCAGTGTTGGGGAAGATG
This sequence comes from Donacobius atricapilla, assembly GCA_013397315.1. NCBI lineage: Eukaryota > Metazoa > Chordata > Aves > Passeriformes > Mimidae > Donacobius > Donacobius atricapilla. The sequence goes on from WBMY01001923.1 coordinate 208,265, forward strand.
AAATAATGTCTAAATCTAAATATACTTTCCCTGACCTTGAGCAAAGAGGAGTCATAGATTCTGCAATTGTATTCCCAAAAAAAACCCAGCAAAATCTGTCCTGCTGCTGACTTTAAAGATATTTACTCATTGGATCAAATTAAGGAACTAATCTCAAGAATTACTTTTTTTTTTTGCATATAACAATTCCCCATCCTATAAACACATTCCACTTTTATCAGTAAATCCTCTCCCCCACCCCACCAACCAACAAATTAAAAGATATGTTCTATTGTTTTGCTTATCTTCTAACAGATTCTTTCTAACCAGGTTCTGAGGTAAAAGTTTAAAAATAAACATTTGTTATAATTATACCTTGACACCATTGCGAAGAGTGAAAATATCCACAAAAGAAATGCATGTTAGTGGAGTCACAATTTCCATAATCATTAGTTAAAATCTGCTATGTCAGTGTGGCATACCTTATGTTTATACACCAGTTTTGACTGATTTCTAACAGGCAGATGTGTAACTGGTGTGTAACTAATGTAGATATCAATTTCATACATTTTTTAAAATTATTTTTACATACCTTTGGAAAAAAAATCTCATGCCAAGGACATTAGTAATAGATAGATAATAAAGTCTAAGAAATCTAAATTTAACCCTGCACTTGTCAATGAAAGTATTTACTTTTATCAGCACAGTCACTGAGGCCATAAATAGACCTATTAACAGACACACCAATGTGTAGTTGATTAATATAAAGTATTGGTCTGTATTTTTTTTCCTTATCACATGATGCGTTATTAAACAAACTATGCATTGATAAGTAGAGTAGATACGGTGTTGAACACCAGAGAGGCTTCACCTGTGTGTATACCTCCTGCCCCGACTGCTACAGGACAGTGACTTGTCTGCAGTCACTGCAGTGACTGTAGTTATATTATAACAACATAGATCCTTATATTATAGCAATATAGATCCACTCTCCCTTTCCTCTTTTCTTCGCAAATTACATTAAAAAATTTTCTGTAATTTCTCTGTATTTTTCTACATAGACTGCTTTTCCAACACAATAAAACATACATATTCAGAAGAAAAGCCAAAAAAAAAAATTATTTCCAGAATTGAAAATCTGAGCAGATTTTTTCCATTAAGGTGCAGAAAAGGAACTCTGATATCAGAGGAGAGCAAGTTTAGAATTTTCTCTCAACTGCATACAAAGATTATTTTGCATTGCCTTTCCTTGAATAAAATGTAGAAAATAAAATTGTTGTAAAGGCAGATTAGACTTCATGCACTTATTTCACAATATGAAGCAGAATTCCAATAAGAAACACGATAAAAGCTGAGACCTGCAGATAAAAACACAGTATAAATTACTCCTTCGTCTGAATATATCTTCAGGAACAATACACACAATTATCCGTTCTTTCTTTTTTGTGCAGTTCTCTACCATTATTCAATATTGTTCCTAATGCTTCTATTATTTCTATTATCTCTATACAAGTTAAGATTGGATTCTATTTTTAGTTCTCATCTTGAATTGCTTTTTAAGTCTGGATAAGGTGCCTGTCTTTATTTCTCTTTTTAAGAGAAAAAAAATATTATGAATAATGGCTTCCTTTGAACACTGTCTTTCTTTTGAATAACGCTCTGCAGGTGAAGCAGCTTCATGGCTTGACCTAAAGTCTAGTGAATTCGTAAGAAGCTTTTTATTGACTTCAGTGAGTTTTGGGTCAGACTACTTATGTTAAAATGAATCATACTGAGCAACTAACTTTTTATTTTGGGAAATGCCACCAAATTTATACTTAAAAATTAATTCATTATACTGTTTTATTACTCTCATTATAAGATAATACATCAAGTTTTAGATTCCAAATTGAATGCCATATGCAACTGACCACCATAGAGGAAAAAAAGGAAAGTTGATATGTCCTAAGAAGTTATTTGAAATATCAACTAAATTTGAATGGACCAAGTTTGTACTGTCACTAAATACATAATCCAAAAAAAAAAAAAAAGCCACAAAAATTTGGGGTCTTTTGCTGGAGCAAAATAAATTACAAATGAAAAAAAGAAAAGAGTACAGGATTGTGTTTCAGCGCATATTGTCAAGTTAACTTTCTAAAGTGTTGGACAGATACGTTTCAAGTGAAGAATTCTCTGTTGGATTGTGTTACTTCCCTTTTTTTCTTGTATCACAGAGAACAGAATTATCTCAATAGACTTGTCAGGTTTATAATACTGGCGGATACTAGGTCCACTGTGGACATCCACAGGCTGTGAGAGACAGCCTGCTTCACCACGCTCTTCCCACAGGCTGCAGGAGAGTCTCCGTTCCAGAGCCTGCAGCACCTCCTCCGGCTCCTTTTCAATGACCTTGGTGTCTGCAGGGTGGCCTCTCTCACACGTTCTCACACCTCTCCTCAGCTGTAGTTGCTCAGATTTCCCTCACTCTTCTTAAATACATTATCCCAGAGGTGCTGTCACTGTCCCTGATCAGCTCAGCCTTAGCCAGTGATGGAACCATATTGGATCCAGCTGGCATTGGCTCTGTCGGGTAAGGGGGAAGCTTCAGGCAGCTTCTCATCCCTGCAGCTCCACTGCTACAAAAAGAACCCAAACCCACAAACCCACAGAAGGTGACATCTGTGCTATTTGATCCTTTAACTGAACATCTTCAGTTACTGTGAGTTTAGAACAGAGAGTACGTACAAAGTAAAATACCAAGAAATGTCCAAGCCAGTTATAAAAGAAACAAGTAAAAAAGAAATTAAATGGACTGTATTTGAATAGTGTAAGTTCACTACAAGCTCAAGACTCCCGATTAACAAAAAAAAAAAAAAATCCCATGATCTAAGAAACAGCAGATGTCATGTCGAAAAAGTCAGCTAGTTTTCTATTTACCTTGGGGGTAACATCTTTTGATAGATAATACAGGCAATGGAATTTGATTCCTAATTTTAAAAAGTGTTTTAAATTACAATTTTTATATTTTTAGAAGCAGATTTCTTGACTAAACAAGGTATAAGATAATAATCTGAAGTATATTTACTTCCTGAAGGAGATCAACTGAATTTGTTTCTGTTTCTCTTCTTTTGCTTTAACAACAAGAATTCTAGCAAAGTAGATCAAATGAAGGTATGACAAATTTACCCTTTTCACCCTCAAAATAGTTATGCACTAATCTAGTTTTATTTTAGTTAAATATCCAGTTATTGTTTCTTATTTTTATGAATTTTCAGTTGACATCAGCAACTGACATAATCACAGTATTAGAATCTTTAAAAGAAGCTGTGTGAGGCACTGCATAAAATATCTGAACTATCTGAATGAAGCATTCTGTTCTAGACAGGAAAACTGTTATGTAAAATCTGTACCTATTACAGTATATAAAATAATTTAAAAAAAAAATGATCACTGAATGTGGAAATTAACATTTGATGGCAATCGCTTTGAATCACTTGGAATAAAAGCAGCAGAAAAAACCTAGGGAAAGATGTGTGGTGTCTGTGACTGAGCCCTGCATTGATTCCAAACTGCAGTTTCCAGACAACTTCCAAAAACATTTCTGTCTGTGGCCAAACAGCTAGAGGCGTCACTGCCATGTTTGAAAAACTCATCTGACTATCTGACTGAACAGAATAAATGCATGGGGGTTTACTGGGTGTAATGTCATGCTCAAGAGTGCTAAGTAGTAAAGTCAGGAAGTTTTTCAACTTTTTAATTTTTTTTTACTAAAACCACTATTTTAAGATACTGAGGCAGAGGAATGGCTGTGAATTTAGGACAAAATTAAAGAAAATCTAGAGCAGTAAATTTAATGACAACTATGACATGATCTAGTGCTGAAGATATCTCAGGCCCATAAAACATTAGAGTTAGAAATCGCAAAGGAGTGTAACGTTAAATTTTCATACTGCTTCAGTTATTAATAGAATCGTCTCTTCAGAGCTGACATAATTTATAAAGCACATTAGGTTTTTCCACCATATTTATATAGCAACAAAACCAGTGAAAATAACAAACAAACATGTTTTATTAGGGTAAGGAGGAAGCTAAAAAAAGAAATAACTCCTTAGTATGTCTGGATCATTTCCACAGTACTGCCATATGGCAGATTCAGATAGTGTGCAGCAAAGCTGCAATAATTTGTGATTGTTTTAGGCAGATCTGGCAACTCTTTACTAAAGATAACAGAAACTAACCTTTCAGTGAATATGGTGCTATACTCTCAGCATGCATAATCTTCTAGTGGTCCTGAGTGTCTCAAGGGTGGAAGGCAGTTCAAGTGGCTTAAAATGACCACAGTTACTTTGTCTCAGTGGCCATGGCCAAAGAATGACTGTGGCTTCCTTTCTGCTTCCTTTGATATGAAGAAAAGTAGGTAAAAGACGTCTAAGTGTAACCCTACATACACAGCTGAGGAAAGAAGAGATGACTAAGTTGCCAAATGCAATGAAATCACAAAAAATGGCTGCTAGGTCTGTAAGTGTACACTGTACCTTAAAAAAGACACTATGAGAATAAATAAATAAACCCTATAACTCACCAGTGGTTTTGCATCACGAAGAAGCTCTGAAGTACATATGACTACTTATATAAAAAGATTCATCCTGACCCATGCAATTGATTTCTTTAGAAGGTTCTAGTTCAGTCACAGTTCAAACCAAAAATCTGTACTGTCCTAGTCTTGTATTCTTGCTGGTGGTAGGACTAACACTCTTCTGACCAAACAAATGAGGCAAATTTTAGAAGCAAACTTCTCAGAAAAACTGAACCAGGGTAACAAAATACTTTCTGAAAATGGTGATTGTGTTAGTGCAAGGAAAGTAAGAAAAATCATGACATGAATCTTTAATTCAGAATTATTTTCCAGAATATACTGGGATAAGATGTACTCATCAGTTATCCACCTAAAACTGTGGAAAACTGTGGTCAGTTCTTATATATCCACTCCATAACTCAGAATAATTCAGGCAATAATTCATAATTATTACCTATTCTTTGGGCACTATAAAGCAAAAAATCCTTGTATTGCATTTTTTTTGCCAGTCTTCCAGAAATGTTATAGTGCCAACAAGGTTCCCCAATTTTAAGGGATAGCAGAGGCAACTTAAAAAAAAAGAAAGGGGTCTTGTTTGCTTGATAGTCTTGCCTCTAAATTCAAACACTCATGAGACTTCCATGTAGAACATAGAAAAAACAATATTTTAGACTGCTTTTATGTTTTGTTTATGTCACAGTCTCCAGGTAAATAAAGACTACTAATTTCTATTTATAGTAGAAGTATTGATAGCTCAACATATAACACCAATAATTACTCCTATAATTAGTTTAGTGCCTATCAGCACAGTATTAAGGGACATAAGGATGCCTAGGAAGTGAACTTTCAGTTTGAAAATGTCATAACATTTCTCTGCTATGGCACAGTGTAGTTGATCATCCAGTGTACAAGAAGTCTGATGCATAAAATATGAAGATGTTCTGCACAAAGTCTGCTCATATGCTTCTTTCCCAGTTTTGCAGACTATGAATCAGACATTAAATAGAATACTATTTTGCTAGACCAGTGATTTTCAATCCTTTTTTCTTTCTTGTTCAAATTTGCAGGTAGATAAAATATTTCCCCTGGACAAGCAGATCTTTGAATAGCAAATTTTAAGTCAGTCAAAAATAAGCTTATTTTTCAGTCATCTTTCACATTTCTCTTAGTGTTACTTGATTAATGCTCAGTTCAGAAACTAAAAATTTAAACTCTGTGGCTGATGTTGTGGAGCAGCTGAAGAAAAATCTACCTTTAGAAAGGTATTGTAAATTCTGCATTAAATTGAGCAAGGTGATAAAGACATCTGAGTTCAGAGAATCGGAAAGTCATAAGGCAATAACGGAGGTCTGTTTGTGGGTCACTGCAATCACCTTCAGGACAGTAGCCATTAGGAAGATTCTGTTTTCTGGTGAAGGAATGGATTTCAAGAGGGATTTCATGCAGATCAAGGGTGTTGCTTTGCAGGTATGTGTGGGAAATCATCCCAGCCAGAGTAACATAACAGGAATATATTAAACTTTGTTTACTTTATGTTTACAATATGCACTGTATTACAATGTAATTGCTTCAGCAGTGTATTTTCTTGTAGCAATAATGATTCCAGTATTTTCTATTGAGTGTTTGTCATTTCAAGACTAATTCAATTGCCTTTGCAAATATTTGCTTTCTAGCTGTTACCAGGAAGCTCAGCACAGTGCACCTTTTGAATCAAATCAGGTAATCCCTACCATTTCACTCAGTGCCTTCCGCAGGATTACTTGAAGAAGTAAGCTTTAGGTGAGGAATTTAAAAACCTGGGACACTGTCTTATTAAAAATCCTTGGTTTGCTTTTGTCTAAAAAACCCAGTGTCTTGAGCTTCAGACTGAACTAAATAAAGTCACTAATTTTTTTGTTGCTTAGGATGTTGAGCACATACTTTGATAGCATGTTTCCACCACTGCCTTGTTTTAAATATTACAGCTTCTACAACCAGGCATTTGTGTGAGGTTAATAATCATCAGGGAACATTATTCTAAGAGGTTCTGCGAGTGTGCGTATTGGAAAATGTCAAGCCTGTATACAGCTACTTTGCAGATGTTCTGCAGTTTCCTTAAGTACAAGAAAACCTCTTAGAGCAAACCCAGACTCTGCAATCACTTGCCCTGCTAATCCTAATTATCTTTAATGGGACTTGGGAGTTCATGATAGCACACCTTGATATTCAACTTCTTAATTCAGTGTATGACATCTTGCCTCTATAGTCATCAGTCATACAGTTTAGAATTAGAAGAAATAGTATGTGTCTTTCTAAAAGACAACCTTCTAGGCTACAATAAAATCAGTAGTAATCAGTAATTTCCATCAGTACTTCTCATCAGTAATTTTCTTTCTCCAATCCTTATGTCTAACAATGAAACCTAATTTCTCATTTGACTTCTCTTTTTACTGTTCAAACACTGCATTTTATTTAGATTTTGCCTCCTAGCTTGAAGGCCTTGTCAGATTCCACCATTTCTCCTCATTGAGAAGTATATATGAATTACAACTTTGTGGTAAAGTTCACCAGAATCATGTAACACTCTTGACATTATAAAGTACCATGAAACATCAGTTCATAAGTTGGTTGACTTACCTCCTTAAACCTAAGTACAGCATCTTACCAAGAATCACAGAATAATTCAGTTGGCAAAGATTTCCAAGGTGCAACCTTTGATGGGTCACTGCCTTGTCAACTACACCATAGCATTAAATGCTGTACCTAGATGTTTCTTGAAGATCTTCAGGGATGGTGACAGCCTGGGGGCAGCCTGTTCCCATGCCTAACAAATCTTTCCATGAAGAAATTCTTTCTGGTTTCCAACCTGAACCTCCTCTGGCATAGCTTGAGGATATGTCCTCTTGTCCTGTCACTGGCTGCCTGGGAGAAGAGGTTGACCCTCACCTGGCTACAACTTCCTTCAAGGTAGCTTTAGAGAGGCATAAGGTCTCCCCTGACCCTCCTTTTCTCTAGGCTAAATAACCCCAGCTCCCACAGATGCTCCTAATATGACAATCTCTAGGTCCTTCACCAGCTCCCTTGCCATTCTCTGGTTGCACTTCAGCATCCCAATGTCTCTGTTGAAACAAGGGGCCCAAACTGAGCACAAGATTTGAGGTGTGGCTTCACCTGAGCTGAGTACAGACGTTCTTAATTGAACAGATCTGTCACATAAAAAATGTCATAAACCCATAGAAACACAATGCAAACCAGTGTAATTTTGTACAGAAATAATCTATTCAGTAACATGTGTTGCTTTATTGTTTGATATGATATTTAACGTTGAGATTGTTACTTTGCAAATACCTGAATAGATATGTGCACACTTCCATAGGGTTTTACATCAATGTTTTCTGTTAGTGCTTCCATTACAGAGATATTTAAAAAAAAAACCAAACAAAAAAGCGCCAGATTTTATTTGAACTGTGATTGGAATTTACATATTCTACATACATTTCAGCAGTTCAAATAAACAATAGGATCCATTCAATTTTTTTTTTTTTTTTACTCTGGGATTTTTCAAACTGTTTAAGAAACTAAGAAATATCTTCTGTCATATATCTGAAGGTGACATAATCTTCAGTATTTGCCTGTAATCATAGGGAGAAAAGCCTTGGATATCTTTATTTCCTTATGAGCTTGCCTGCAAACTAACAATCCTAGGCAAGCCCATTAGTACCTTTACAAGAGTTAACTGGCACAGTGGGGCAAATCACCTAGTTTAACTCAGAATTTAATGTTGATTCATGATGCCTTCATTGCTCTGTGTTTGGGACAACTAATTAATCAAACTCAGTTTATGTTGTTGAAACGATCTGACTAAATAGGATTTAAACTGATTATAATTTTTAAAATAGAATCTCATTACCTGGGTAGATTTGACAGAATGTTTATGTCTATGTTTGAATTGCTAATGTACAATTAGAAAAGTAATCAGGTAAAGTATTAGAACACTATGTACTCTGAGAATTATTTATTACTCCTTGAGTAGCCTCTCTGATATAAAAATAAATTTCCACTAAGAAATGAAAAAACAGCAGAAGCTCAGTATCACAATTACAATACCTCTTTATTAATGAACACAGCCTATATTGAGCTAAAATTGAAGACAATTCAAAAGGCATTGCTAAAACATAAAAGAAATGGAAAAAAATGCAAACTGCAAAGGAATTTAATCTGTTATGCTACAAGGTTGACTTTTTTGATGATGTATCTTGAAGCAATAATTGGTCCAGCATATATATACTAAGTATCTGAATTATATGACCATGTTTTGAAGTGCATATACAAACCCACCACCACACACAGAGAGACACAGAGAGACCATGAGGGATGGGATGAGAATTCCAGCATCTTGTGTTTTGTTGTGCTGGTGCATCCTTGCTCTCCCCAGTCCTCTTCCATCCTGCTAAACCTTTTGTGCCCTTAACTTTTGTCATCATATCCTTTGTGTCTTTACTCTTTTGCATTCCTTTTCTTATTGTAAATCATTCTAAATTGATTCTGATCCAATTTTCTTATGTATGCCTCCCCTATGTAGTAAGTAATAGAGTGAACCTTGCCATTAAACTCTATAAAAGTCATACTTTCACAAATTCATATAAACCCTGCTTTTTGACAATACCTTTGATGATGATTCTCTAAGTTATCTAAGCACTCATTCAGAACATGTATGAAGCAGTGAATCTAATCAAATCCAGGTTGATTTGTGATGTGCTGTGACGAGTATGGAGAATGTAGCAGAATCCTGAGCTAAAAAGTAATTCCAGATGAAGATAACCTGACAGATGTACTCCAGTGGCACAAATAACTGCAAACAGCCTCTGAGTCCATGGTACAAGAGCAGTCCACAGAGTGAATTCAACACAAAGGCCTTCCTGAATCACTTGGATGTTAAGCCCTCAGCACCAGCCATTACCTGTTTCACTTTACAGATGGACAGTTCTTGCCAATATATACACAATCATTCTTGTTCTGCAGTCAGTCAATAGACTTCACACACACACAAATGTACAGCTTCCCCTTGGGTCAGCAGCCACGGCTGACAGTGCAGAGAGAAAGCATTCAATGGATACACGTGTATTGGTAAGGACCATTTTCTATATTATTAAATTGTAAGATGAATCCCTAGAATAATTTTCTTGCAGGCCAAAGAACATTTCCCAAGGTTTTGAGAGTGTGTTTCAGGAGTTAGCTCAAATTCTTGATGTTTGGTTTTGAGATGCAAAACTCTTGATGTTTGGTTTGAGGGCAAAGGCAAAGAGAAGTGCATTCAATAGCATGAATGCAGACATTCCCATTTTAGGTGGCCTCAGTGCCCATTCCAGGGACACAGTTTTTCCTAAGGCCCACAGTAAAGGTCTGTGAGTGCACTTGACATGAATTTTTTCAAAGAAATTTTTAATCCAGATATATAATGTATAAAAAATCACTGTGATTTGTCCTCTCTTTCCATGTTTATACGGTTTTCCTCCTTCAGAACTTTTGTCATCTTCACAGAAAAAATCTTTTTCTATATATGGATGATGTGGTTGCTAAATTTTTTACTGTGTTTGCTGGAGCCAATTTTCTGGTAGACACTACAATTTTTTTCTTACAACCTTATTTAAGGATAAAAGAATGAGTGAAAGGATTCTTCTTCCCACAATGTCTTCCCATTTCTTCTTTGAAATAAACTAATTCATATGTGATTTAGTAATTCACAGGTCCTTCATGTGCGTTTTAGGTGCAAATCATTTCCTCAGCTGCTTCCACCAGACACGTGACACTGGCACAATTAAGGAGACAAAAGTTATTGTTCACAGTTTGCAGACAATATGACGTGTTTACATTTAAAAACCAACCAACTAACCAAACTGCACTTCCTTGAAGGTCACATAAAGACCACATGCTAGAACTACCATTTTGTTTCACATTTTAGGTGGACTAATGTTTTACAGTTAAATGATGGACTCCATGAACCAGTTTTAACTAGAATTTTCCCTATGGAAAACACTTAAAGTTTTATTGTTATTGGATATTTTACTATAAATACAGACTGCAAGATTATCTTGGAAACCTGACTGATAAATTTAACATAAGCTTCTAAAAAGAAACATAGTGACATCAATATCTGACACAGCTGACCAGTTCCACACCAAAAAAAAAAAAAATCATATTGATACATTAAACTAAAGAAATCTCCACTCGGAACTTATTTAATTAACATAATTCTCTTGAATCTCAAGATTTTAATTAAAAAAATCACTTATGATTCATATATTAAAAGGATGAAGGGATTTAACTATTGGTTAACACCTCTCCTTATTTACATATTCCCGTCTTTTTTCTTTTGTTTTTTATCTTCACCAGTTAAGCGACAGAAAAAGTCAATAAAATTCTATGTGGGGACTAGTGTTTTATGGATTTAAGTTTTGCAGAGGAAGGTTTAATATGGGTAGATATATTCTTCTATCTCTGGCAAACAGCAGAGACAAGATACTAATCTATATATTCCAAATATACTTGGTCTATGCATACAGAACAGTGTCATCAAAAAGATTTAATTTTGTGTCTTAGTATTGCTTTTAATTCCAGTCTAAATTCTTTAATATAATTTTTACCTTGTTGATCATTGTGATTGTAGTTTTAGAAACTTATTTCAAATTAATTATTAGGAATCAATCTGTAAATACTAATTCTAAGGAATGCATTTCCAGCAGTTAACATGCTAACAATAGAAACCAAAGATAAAGGTCTTTTAAAAAAAGTCATAAGGTATTTTTCTTTTTCAACTTTAATAATGACAATAATAATAGATATTATTATTATAAATCTCTGTTCATTTACTCTAGGCTTCCAGTGTTTCAGCCATTCTAAATTTGGCCTGAGATATAAAACCGAAGTGATTTGATTATGAAACAAGAGTTTTAGGTCTATAATAGTACTAATTTTCTATTTCAAGTAAAACTTTACTTTCTAATGCCTTTTTTTTCCCCCTAATACCTCTTCTCATTAATTTACATAACATAGAAAGATAATTTCCTGATGTTATGTTTAAAATAAATAATATATTTGGGGACCAATATTTTCATCAATCCTACAATAGAACGTGAATGACACCATAATGAAATCAAGTAATGACCAGAAAAAGAAATCTTAGTCTCAATTACACAGTGTTAGATATCTTTCTTCTAGTAGATAATGAGAACTGTCATTGACATTATTCAAGTCACTTCTCACATTTAAGGTACTTTTTCATTTAACAGGTTGGGTCAATTCACAAGATTTAATATTGACTAAGATGTCTGTTCTTATTGGCAAATGAATAAACTCTTCACTACCAAGGCTGACAATAGAACTGCTTAGATTCCTCTAATATCAGATTTAGAATCCTTCAATTACTACTTCTTACTACATTCACTAGACTTAATTGTGGTATTTGTTTAAAAGCTCAATTTAATTTGAAAATGTATCTGTTCTTCACTGCCATTCTTAAATGGCCATATATATTTACTACAGTATTTAGTGTAAGATGTGAAAACTGGTAATGCACAAATATGGTTTTCATATGAACAACTTTCTTTTTTATCCTAGTGTGCATAAATTCTCTAAGTGAACAAAACACCAAATCCAGCTAGCATGGGACTATCTTTTATTGTCTTAGATTTTGGAAAGGAGAATCAAAAACCTGCTGAAAAAGTACAAATTTGTAAATCTTTTCAACATTTACAGTCACCTGCCACAACCATTGGTCAAATAGGGACAAATATATTTGGAGACAAAGGCTTTCTGTAGTCCCAAAGTCTTTCACTCCAATGTTTTTAATATTTGCATAATAGTATCCAAGACAAATAAACTACCAATTGAATAATACAGGCCCGTGTGTATTTTTCAGTGTAAAAAAAAGCAAAGACTGTGCAAAAGATGGAGTAAGGAATCCTACAAGTGCAGTAGAGTATTTTCCAGACAGCATAACTGGACAATTGTTCTGTGTTTTAAGAACAGCCATAGTTCTGTGTCCTTCCTACTATGGATGGCAATGCCGTAGTGAGAAAGAGCAAAAGAGTCAAAATGTGTGACTGTCTATAGAAGCAAAGGTTAACCATAGGTATGCAGAATTCAGTGCATGAGTTTTTCACCTACTGCTTCTAGCACCTAACTTAAAAGCCGTTCTCGGATCCTAAAGTTAGAAGTTAATGTTCCTCATTTAGTGAAGAGGAAGAAAAAAAAAAAAAAAGGAAAGGATGATGCATCCAGAAAATGAACCTAGTAATTAACGCAGGTGCTTAAATTTAGACTGTAAAATCTCTCTGCCATTTTACATCATTTTATTATTGAGTTTAAATTAGGTTTTTTGAGTCTAGTCATCTGCATAGCTAAAAGAACAAACTTTGTTGGCAGCTTAACAAACCATAGTCAATCTGAAATACACAATCAAAATAATTTATTCTTAAAAGAGAGATTTAACTTCAGAAACATATAGCTTAATTCTTCTGTCACCTTTTATTCTTAATCTGTTCTACAAATATCTTACTGTTATTTGTTCTAGTACTTCAGAACATACATCCTTAGTGTTACAATTACACAGTGTCTTGGTTTAGGAAAATTTACACTCACAAATGTGAAAATTATGAAGCATCTTGAAAAAGCAACCACAAAATACCTCTGAAAGTTATTAATATTTAAATCTTAATAGATGATTAAGAAAATGAACTAGAAAGGAAATGAGTGTGCTGACGATTCTGCTAGTTTTATTTATACTGTTGAGGGAAAAAAAAGAAACAGTGCTGTTTCATAATTTTGAAACATAATGTTTCAAAATATGATGAAGATATTTTCATATAAACTAACATAACTTCTGATTCCCTGCTATTTTTTATTTCTGTTGATATGAGTATTTTACATAAATAGCTTCTAAAGACTCATTCAATTGTCAATATAGAGATAAATAAAGCAAAATTAGTGCAGTACTCAGATGATAATTTTCTACAAGCAGTTTATCCAGCTGACAGATAATTGATGGGTGAGATACCCTTAAACTGCACATGCAGAGTGAAGCACCTCACTGTCCTGCTCAGCCTCCTGGCAGCCTGGATCCAGACTTCAGTGCTCACCATCCCATCACACAATTTTGTGGGTGGTTTTGATTCACACAATAGGTGCACCATCAGGTTAGGAAAAGGCACCTCATCTCTCTTGCTCTAGATGCATGGAAGAAAATGAGCAAGAAGGAAACCTCCTTCATATTATGCACATATTCAAGACAAAGTTGTTCTAAACCAGCTCCCTTTTCAAATTGTTATGGGCAAGCATTAAACAACTGATGGTCTGCATTCATGTAGGATGAGGACAAAGGTTTTGTTGGGATTTGGAGGTTGATTCTCTGCTCTTCTTGTAATCCAGTTAATGGGATATTTCACTACTACTGAAAGGCCACAGGTTTTGTGTCAATCTAATGATGCAGGACTTGGTCCAGCCCTTGACTTTTAAGTCTTGGCCTGAACAGATTTTAGATTGTTTTAAGATAAACCTACTGTAAAAGCAGCTTTTTCTAAGCAGTGTGGACACTTTTCCTAATCAGTGCAACATCTCCATGGCCAGGAATTGATTTGTCTCCATTTGGTTATTGTGTCTGCCATCAGAGACTTGTGACATGCAGTCAATATCTCTTCTTAAACGTGCAGCTAATTTCATGTTAAGTTACTAGCATAACCCCTAATACATACCTCATGTTTACTGTTTAGCTTATCAGAACACCAATACCTCAAATAAAGAAAACCTAATCATATGAAGGACCTCATAGCCAAGGTCCGTTTTGGGCTATAGAAAACAACTACGTTTCAATACTGTAACAAAAATTGTTATTTCAAAGAGAATATGCAGGGTATTTTCAGAAAGCTTTGTGTTTCAACAGATCAAAATTGAATATTTTATTGGAATTTTCTGTTGAAATACTTTTCGTGTGTATTAAATTAGAGCTTTTCTTTTGAAGAAAAACATAATTTTTACTGACATTGATACGTTCCTCTGGATCAATTGCCTTACTGATAAGAGCAGTTTTAAAATAAGACTTCCAAGAAGAAGACTGGGTGATGCTTATATAATTACCAAAGAAATGTGAAAACGATTTTTTTAAATAATGGAAAATAAGGATGGAAAGAACAGATGATGGTCCTCAAATCTGTACCCCTGGCACAAGTAGCATGGAGATATCATTTAAAGAAGAAAGAAAATAAAAAAGTTAAAGAAATCATTAAAAATAAATATAGAAAATCAAATATCAAAGTACCAAAATAACTCAGGTTTTGGAAGAAAAACTCTGAAATTTGATTCCATAACTTTACTTTTTTCCCATTTTCTAATTCCACAAACTGGACTTTATAATGGATTAAATCAATAATAATGTGTAAAACTTCCGTTTCCTAAAGCAGTGAAAAATGGAAAAATGCTATTTAAATAACTATTAGGTAGTTATTTAAGTTATAAATGGAATTAGATAATCAGTGAAATGTTCTATTGTAATGCATTGAGGCAAATATATTACTGATAAAATGGACTGTTATTTTTAACACAGACTACCATAAGTGAAGGCAGACAGCACAATTCAAACATTTTGAATTGTAACTTCATGTAATAGAGGAGCACTCACAGTAACTAATGCATCAATGTTCAAAAACAGATAAGACAAAAGTTCACACATCCAG
Organism: Donacobius atricapilla; assembly: GCA_013397315.1. Classification (NCBI taxonomy): domain Eukaryota; kingdom Metazoa; phylum Chordata; class Aves; order Passeriformes; family Mimidae; genus Donacobius; species Donacobius atricapilla. Next base: position 223,505 of record WBMY01001923.1, read on the forward strand.
CCAATGGCAAATTTGATTAAATTCAGTTTTAACAAAGTTTCCATTCTTTTTGCAGTCCCTTGAGGGCTGGTGTTCCACTTTAAATTAACATTTTATTATGCTATGTGGTTTTTACAGTGTTATTAGATTAATTAGCTGATCTTGTTTACCTAGGTGGACCTTTTATTCAGTTTTGGATTCAATATTGAGTTCTGTGGATAGAAACTCCAATTGTAATTTCAAAACAAATATGCTTCCTCCTTTTTAAAACTAGTCTTTACACTGTATTTAATCTATACCAACTGCATTTCTTAGTGAAGTCAGACATTCTTCTAATGAGTTATTTATCATGGTCTACAGCTGTGGTTACCAAGGCAGTTGCCTCCCTAGTCACGTGGAAAAGCAAATTGAAATGTTATAGTTCACATATACGAGATTCACAGTCTTTTAGGTTAGCTCCTTTTAGCAATTCAGAAATTTTAATTCAGTGTCCCATTGCTCAGCTGCTTTAGAGGAAACTAAGTACAAAAATATTAAAGTTGCATCACTAACACACTATTTGTACTTCTATTGCTAATGCATTAAAATAGACATCCTATTCCATGATAGTAGTAATCTTAATTTTCTCTTAAAATTTATATATAATAAGAATAGAATTGCATTTTTTAATACATAAGAGGTAGACAGCCAATGACATAGAACTAAAGAGAAGGTAAGACGTGATCATGTGGAAGTTATTCCACTCACTTGTTGAGTAACAGGAGATATGGAGCCATAATTTTGATCACATTGAATTATATCTCTCATACTTGCCCAAAAGACCTTCGCCTTTCCAGTGGACATGTAAAAAATAAGTCTCTTTTGTCTATTTATTTTCACTGTTTTGATAAGACTGAGAGAAGTATTAAAGTTATAGTTGGCACCAGTAAGCAAGTTAGAATTTTATTAACATATAAACTGGTGCACATAAACCCCCAACCAAATAAATTTACAGTGTATTTTGCTTATCATGTTTGCTGCAGATTTTGTGGTTTTTACTTCCTGAGAAAACTATTGGCTGCAAAAGCCTCCAATCTAAACCTATTCTATTGCCATAGCAAACTCTGAAGATGTCCACTTAGTTACAGTTTTGTGCAGTCAAATTTTAAATCAAATACCTTATTTGGAAGTCTGATCTTTGTGGAAGAAATTAGAAAGTTAAGTATGACTTTGTTCAGTAAAATAAAAGGTGTATTGCAGCTGTCTTTTGTTCCACCTTTCATTGTCTGGACATAATAATATAGGAGTAATTCTGCCTAATAGCTGTCACAAAAAAATGGTTTACAGCTCACCAACAGTCCTACACTTCATTGAAGATGAGAGAAATCAAAATTACTAAAAAGTCCTAAGACAACAAGAAAAAACAGTCTTTTGTCCCTCTGTTTTTGAAAAGACAATTTTAAATACAAGAGGAAAATAACAAATAGATAATATAAAATAGAAAAAAAACAAGGCACAAATAAGCAGTCTTCCCTTTTTCTCCTAGATTCCCAAGAAAAGCAAAAATAAGTGCTGTTCATACAGCTGTTTATGATAACTGTTGGTGTCAAAATAGCCAAAATGTGAGAAACAAAGGGGAAAAAAAAGAGGCAAACATACAAAGAAGGTGAGAAGATGAAAGAAACATCAACATAACTGCTTTGGTTCTCTTTGACTGTGTAGAGATCATATTGGATACCCATTCCCATAACTTGCTGAGAACATGCTGTGACTGAGACTGTCATTACCCTGCAGCATATCACCAGATTAACAAGAAAGAAAATCCATCACTGATCTAGACATAGAATCGATATCTGTGAAATCTGACAGAAAAACATAGCATGGAACTCAGTCAATTTAATACAGAACGATTTTGTCTCAGATTACAGTAACAGAGAAGACAATATCTAAAAATTTTGCTGTGCCAAATATTTTGTAAAATACCTCTGAATGGCACAATCAGCTGCCGGTTCTTACTAGTAGCAGGTCAGCAGTAAGATTCTGAATTCACCTATTAAGTTCTAACAGTGAATTTATACTTTTGGTGAACAATTGCAACAACCAAAAACTCTTCTTGACCCTAAGCAGACATTCTGAAACCTTTCCAAAATACTCTGAATCATAAAATATTGCACAGCCTTGCCAAACAAGCTGGATTTTAATAGTAGTTTACAGAATTACTGAATTGTTTAAAAAAGACATCAAGTCCAACCATTAACCCAGGTCTGCCAAGTCCACCACTAAACCATGTCCCTAAGCACCACAACTACATGTTTTTATATGCCTCCAGGAATAGTGACTCGAAAACTTCCCTGGGCAGCCTGTTCCAATGTTTGGCAATCCTCTTGGTAAAAAAGTTTTTCCCACTGTGCAATCTAAACCTCCCTTGGTGTAAGTTGAGGCTGCTTCTTTTCATCTTACACTACACTCACACTATTGATCCCACCACCTTTTTGGGGAAGCAGCCCTAATTCCAATGTGACCATTCTCAGGTGCTTTGTGGTTTTTAATGCCTCAATCACTCTTGAGTCTTTCTTGCTACTTGAATCTCCATCCCTGACCTTCACTGAGAGAGCAGGCTGAATCACCAACCACCTTGCTCACACAGATTGGATAAATAGCAAGTGGGAGATCCCCATGCAGTAACAACTTGAACAGCACTTGTTGCTTTTGGTTTTTTTAGTTGGTTGGTTAGAATGTGCCTTTAGAGAGACAGAGATATGGAAATCATGTTTATTATTTAATCATGCCTCAACTTCATTAAAGATTTCTTTTAAGTTCTGCTTTTACTGATTTGCCTACTATTTGGTGGGTCTGTAGACTTTTATGCACGAGTGACGAGAACAAGGTTTACCCCACCCCACTTCCTCCTCATTTCACCAGAAATTTAGAACACTGAAAAAGACCTTTACAGAAGTTCAGTTAAAAGTACTTTGGTGTCAAAAGTGCACTATTTTCAATCAAGCACCTGCTGAATACAGGGAGGACGAAAGCTAACTTAATTTTTATATTTTCTTATTTCAGGGAATGTTTTTAGGTAATGTTTTTTGCTTGTTTTCTGAAAGAACAACTAAAAATAAAAGATTTGAACAAACAGAGTAACAGTTTGCTCTTTTATGGAATACTTTGTATCTGTTAGATTTGTTAACAGATTTTTTTTTTCTCCCTTTTTAGCTTAGTATTCCCACAAGACAGAAAATTAAAATAAGGATGGGCCACATATAAATGCCATAATGCCACGGTCTTTAAGTTACCAATATTAGTAGCTTCTTTAAGTAGCAGCACAGCTCTCCCAAAAAGCCCAGCAAACTGAAATGCTTACTCGCAAAACAATTTTTTTCTTTTTTTGGTGCACTAGTCCTTGGGCTGAACAAATTAAAAAATTATTTCTTAATGTTAAAAGTAAGAAGAGGGTAATAAAGAGAAAATCTTAGTTAAAAGTAATATTAATAGTCCAGTGAAATAGTTATCTGCTGGGTAATAAACATATCTGTTTCTTGTTGCCCATGTATTTATTCAGTGTGTATTTGGGGAATGTTTATGCATAAATCAGCTCCTCATTTGGTTTTCAATGCTAAAAGTCACTTTTAACATCTAATTAAGTGTTTCAAACAACATATACATGCCAGCACCTTGTTATGATTGATCTAGTGGTTTGATTTATAACTGAACTTCATTTGATATCCTCAGTGGTTTGAGTCACTGATATCAACATACAGCAGTGACTTTTTCAATGTATTATGTAATTATATGCAACCATCAATTTGATTCACTTCACTCCTTTTATTTCTTTAAACTTTGTTCCTAAAGAAAACAAATTTTGTCCTTTACATAAAGGACTTGATTTATAAATAACTACTTACATTCCTTGTACTTATAATAGACCAAATTACCAATGAGTCAGAACAGACACTTGAACTTCGAGTTTGTACAAAGTTTTATGGAAGGTGAATATAAAATTTTCTGAAACAATATTATTTACCATTTGTGAAATCAACTTATGTCTTTCGGTACCTGCCAGTCTGGCTGTGGTGCAATACACAGGTAGATGGAAAAATAGTATTTTAAGGAGACATATCCAGTAGGTACTATTTAATTTCTAGGGTACACCACTACTGGCGAGAGAATTAATTGCTACAGACCCTTTTCCATGGCAAATAAAAATTAAAACATTGATATTACTTGCTTTTACTTTATTAAAACTCTTCTCATTCAATTTCTTTTCTTCCTGGCTTGCCTATTTTTACCTCATGTACTTCCAAATCAGGCTTTGAATGGTGAGTAATTTGGAAGCAATGAGAACTGGAAAAGTGAACATGGATGTGATGTGGGGATGAATACACATTTAATGTGGCTGGATGTACTACAACATAAACACTTCTTTGGTAGTTACCTCCTGCTCCAGATATGAAAGTTCATCTATAGCACTTGAGTACTTATGAAAGAAAAGAATAAAATGGAATTAAATTTCTCGTCTTACAAGATGAATTTGCAAGATAAAAAAACAATTCAATAGCCTGCCATCCAATTTATTTATCTTCCAAAATTATTTCAGTGATCTTGCTCTTAAATTTTGCATATAAATATTCTATAAGCTTAGAGATACTAAAGAAATTCCAACTGTTGTTTAATATTAATATTCAGTTCACTACTGACTGAATCTTTATGAATGTTCTTAAAATGCAGAGATATCTAGACCTTGAGCTGTATTATCCTTCCATTAAACAATCATCAGGAAATTCTAAACTCCTGGTTAATGATTTTTTTCTCTTTGACTATTAATAAAAAATTACCATTTTTCATTTTATATGTTGTAGCAGCGTGTTATATAATCTGTGTTGTACGTTAATTCGTGGTTCAGTCCATGTACCCCCATTGCTATACAAAATTTGGCTGTACTCCTTCATCCCCTCCCCACAGTCACATATCCATTCCCTACTCCCCTCCTCCAGGGACATGTCTATCAGCCCAGGGGTCCGTCCCTGCTGCTGGAAAGCCCCTGAAGGGCATCGAGTGATGGGCTGTAGCCAGAGGGGTCCCTCTCCCTTTTAGGGAGATTGGCCCCCAAGGTGTCCCTCACCCCTCGGGCTACTCCCTGCTTTACCCTGGTGGGTGAATCCCTTATCTCCTTCCCTTCCCCACCTGAGCATAAAGTAGCTGTTCATCCTTTGTTCTGGGCTCTGCCAAGGAAAGACCTTGAGGTGAGGGGATCCTGTCAGGGGCCCCAATAAACTCGTGTGCCAGCCCCTCTGCAGAGCCCTCCTTCTCTCTCTCACCATCGTTGCCTCAGCCCTGGGGCCGGTGCCGTGAGTTGGGTGCGCTGAGGAGCCCCCAGGATCGGCCCGGGGTGCGTGGCAGACGGAGCTGTACCTGCTGCTGCCCGTGCCAGGGTTAGCCCGGGCTGGCACAGTGCGCACTCTGAGAGGCACAGCGACAGTATGTCATGAGGGGAAGAGTGAACTGACTTTCCCTCTCAATGAAAAGTGATTTTTTAAAAAAAGAAGAAAAAACCCCTTGCTTTTAACTTCCTTTAGGGGGTATTGCAGCCTTATTTTTACTGTCATTTCCTGAAGGCCTTCAGCTATTTTCCACAAAGGCATTTTAGAAAAGTAGTAAAAGGTAGTCTTGTCTGCTTTTGTCACATTTATGACTTTACTTGTTGTTTGATTTCTTTTTTAACCTTTTGCATTATGGCTTTTGTTTTAGCTTGTGACAAGGCAGAAAGGGGAAAAAGAGATAAGAGGTTGAGTTGCAACTCTTCTGAGCATTGTGAGACAAACTTAATGCATGAGGGTGTTATTAAGACTACATTTGGATTGACTAATGCTTTTCTATCTGTAGTATGCCAAAAGAATTCAGCGGAAAATTAAGTAAAACTGGTGATCTTTCACTCAATGTTTTCAGGTGGGAAATAACGCACAAGACAAAATTGTAGTTTATAATTTACCTGACCATAACAGAAACATAGAAACCAAAATATGGATTATGAACAGAACACAGAATGTTTCACTACATTTAGTTTTTTTTATTTTTAGGTAATGAGAGAATGCTAGAAATATTATTTCAGTTTCTTTTTGATAGAACTGTAATAACAAAATTACTACTATTTTTCACAGAGATGTCCATTCCACAAACGATTTATGCACATTAAATTTCTCTTCTTAAGGAGAATAAGACAAATTCAAACTCCCTCCCACTTCCCTTTTCAGTCAGGGACACAAAGATAAAGTTAATTTCTAATGAAAGTACTGACAGGTGGTATTTCTTTATTTTTGCATTGTCTGTAGCAGAATAATAAATAACTCCATTACTTAGTATATTGTACCGTGTTATTAAAGTTGTAATTTCCTTGTGAATTCTAAATCTATGTATTGAATTGGACTTTCAAGTACTGCTTACCCCTGAGTAATAAAACAGGAGTCAACAAGGTAGAATAAAACTCAGTTTTCTTTCTGACTAGATTCAAATTTAGAGACTAAACAGTGTAGTGGTTTCACGTTCGCCAAATTCTGTTTGTTAAAATTAGTGTAGTGGTCTAAATATTTTTTTTTCCCACTGTGGAATAGAATTATGAGAAAAGGCAAAATAGACTGAAAGATAAAACCAGTTAGATTTATTAACACACACCAAAAGGAAAAAACATGAAACCTTTCAAAGCACTCCCCTCCCCCCTACCAACAGTACATTTTCCCACAAACAATGTAAAGAGACAGAAAATCAGAACTCTAGGTCAGTACCACTTGTAAAATAGTCTTTCTTTCAATCTTTGAGAGATAGAAATCTCTCCTAATTTGTTTTGGTAACTTTCCACAAGAGAAACAGTCTGCTTGTGGCTTCTAATTCCTACAAAAACAGCCCACCTGGGACTTTTGCTGTTGTGGAACCTCCTAATCACGTAGCCTTTTCCATTACTACATATAGGCCATGACTACTACTGGGGTTTCACCATTTAAAGATGCACAACTCCACAAACAAAGGATTTCTCATCTAAAGGAAACTGGTATCTTCTCACTTCTTCACTGGTGCCAAAGGCTTCTTCTCATCTCTGTTCAAATATCTCATAGGATCACCAGATTACAGTTTCTAATTCAATATCCACTCAGTAAATCACAGATACCTTTGCTTAAATCCACAACATCATCTCCCCAATTCATACGATTAAAAGGAAATACTCTAGCACATTCATATTACAGTTTGTTACCACAAATCAAAGGAGATTTACAGCCTAGAACTAAGGCAGCTTGTCATCTCTTCCACTTAATAAATCATTCTTCCTTTACTG